>BHFT01007663.1:0-59969 GCA_004320025.1 Laticauda laticaudata | reverse complement strand
AACAAAAAATCTTTTTACGTGGCAACATATTCCTGGTACATCACCTACATAACAAATATGACAAGCAATTATTCATTCATATATGCATACTTAATTCCTATTGTTGACCTTTTTCCATTCCAAATTTCAATCAGCTGAGAGAAACAAACACGCCATTATCTAGCCTCTTCATTAATCTCAATCGAAACATCTTTTTGTTTCATTTTCAATTATTTCAATTATGATACTTTAATATTTATTTTTAAACATCAAAGTATAAACAATATGTCGTTTGCATAATCACTAATAATCAATAATTAATAATAATAATAATAATAATAATGTTACAATGTCTCTCCTTGCTTTCTTTAATAGTCTATATAACTTATTAATTTAGTTGGTTCTTAGTCTGTCATATTCCCCTTCCATTACACATTCTTTTTATAAATTCTAGATTAATACAAATTTTAACACTAAACAAACAAAAACAAACCCCAAGTATTGGTTTCCCCCCTTTTTACTGCTTTGAGTAGTATGACACCTCATATGGTTAAAATATATATAGTGTCCCTCATCTTGATTACCAATAAAACCATTATTTTTAAAGGAAGTTACAAATAATTAATCATTACATCTTTTCATTTGGATTCCACAGCATTATTCCCCCTTGATTTTTAACAAGAGTTTATCAGTTTCTAATATTACCCTATTTCTCTAAATATTTTTTTTTGCAGAAAATATCTTATTATGCCTTGTCACCCTGCAGAATCCCTTTTTTAATTCATCAACCATTATCTCTGAAAAAACAATTTCTTTTCAAACATTATTTACTATTGCCATAGTTTCTTTATTTCATGCACCTGTTCTTACTGCTTCTCTCCCCTTCATTTCCCATTATCTTTTCTCATCAGTTTATATCCCTCCTCTTTCTGAATATCTTCCTTTCCCTTTTCGCTGGGTCTTTCTGTCTTTCCCACTTCAAGGTATTCCCCCTATTTGGATTACCTTCTTAAGTCTTCAACTTTTTAACCTTCCTTCTTTCCCCACTTGCTTTGTTGTGTTCTTTGTTGTTTAATGTCTGTTTAGATGTCTTCTCTTGAACTCAACTCTCCTCCTCTGAAGCTCTTCCTTCTTCTTTCAATTGCATTTCCATTTTTTCTAACACAGAACAAAGTGATTCGTCTCTTTCCTGGAGAGTAATTCTCATATTTTTAAGTTCCATTTTAATTCCCAAAGATATTATTCCATCATTACTCACTCTTCTATTTTAGATCATTAAAATTCCACAAAAAAACCCACTTTTACATTTCCTTTCTTTCTTCTTTCCAAATTTTTTTCTAAAGTCTCAATTTCATTCCAGCCCCCAGGGTCGTAAACCAAAAACATCCAATCAATCCCACAGTCAGTCTTTCCTGCTTTTTTTTCCCTTTATTCTTAGTTCTACTTTCACTTTCTGTAAAGCCCATCCCACTGAACCAAGGATGCACAAGAGGGATGTTAAACTGACAAAAAAGCTGCCATCGTTGGAGAACAGCGATGCACTGCCGTTCGTGTACTCACTGCGTTACATCTTTCTACGAGTTCTATTGTTAAAACATCCCAATCTACTGCTATTTCTCCGCTCAAAAAATTTGAGACTGCCGCACAAACTTTTTGAAGGATGAACTTTTGCACGTAGACGATCTACATCCGCGGAACATACAGCAACAAACATTCTCTTCCGTTTGTCATCCATTACACGTCCAAATGTATCCTCTCAGCATCCTCTGAATCGGCGGCAACTCACATCCACTGACAGCGGAACGGAAAGAATGGGAGGAAAGCGAAAGGCGGTACGCGGAACGTCCCACAGCATTAGGTAGCGATGGACATAGGAAAGATTCATCTGCATATATCTAAGTCGCATTTTAACGGACAAAGAATTCATTATTTATGGGGGACTGTATCTCGGATATTAGGAGGTCCTCCTGCCCGCTGATGCCTTCCCTGAGATGTCCAGCGAGTACTGTGGAAGGCACCAAGCCTGGAAAAAACCTACATTTCCATTAAAGGGGGAGGAAAAATCACTGGATCTCACTTTTAGTCCCAGCAGGCCCTGGTATGCAGACCTGTTTCAAGCCTTTGCTCTTGCTCTTCCACATCATCCAATGATTCTCCACCATGGATCAATCGCACACTCCTTTTTGGAAAAGCACCCAGTCCTTCAACACCCAAAACCCAACCCCTCTTTCAACTGTTTCCCCTTTATCTACGCAAAGCCACACGAGAAGGAGCATAGTCCCGCAAGAACTTGTGCTGGCCGATCCGATGAGTCCCGGGCTGCCACCGAGAAGGCAGAGTTTGGACTGATTGACAAGCCTGCCTGGTGAGCATCTGATAGAGCTCAGAATGAAGACAGCCTCATGCATGATTCCCCACCCTATACCTGCGCTCTGACCCCTACTGGTGCCGATACCAGCTCAAGCCATCGTTTGATGAAGTTGTGCGAGCGTCGGGCCTATACGTCTGTGCCAATGCGCTCTTTGACCAAGGCAAACACCAACTTCCGGCCCAGCTGGGTCCTGGGTTGAGGATAAGCCATCCGGAGGGTACTGACTCTGTGGCCACCTGCGCCTCCGGGGATCACGTACCAGAACATGCAGTCATTGCCTGGAGGTGCCACACCAAACATCAGCATTGTGGTCAATAAGTGGTGTCAGGACATATTGAAGGTATACCTGGCAGGCGAGCTCTCAGTGTCCCACACTGAAGAGGGACTAGATGAGAAAGTTGGCCAGAGGTTCGGTATAGAGGTGGAAACTTCCCCAACCGTTGCATACGATGGCGAAGCACATGCGCCTGCAAAGCTCCACCCAAACTCAGCACATACACATTTTCAACCTACAAGGGCTCTTCAGCATCACTCATGCTTTGCCCCATGGTTGATGCTGACTACCAAGTTCATCTACATTGATGCTTCAGTGCCAACGGGTCAGTCTTCAGATGCCCCAGGAATATACAATGCCAGTGACCTCAAGGCCGTGGGCTCGCGGAAAAGCGAACCTCACATGGGGTTTCCCAGATCCAGACCCCCTATACAACGACCACAACAGATATGCCCTACTTCATCGTGGGTGATGATTGCCTTCTCCCTCAGAACCTACCTTATGGAAGCCCTACCACTTCCAGATACCTCAACCTGTGAAGAGAGGATCTTTTCAACTTACAGGCTGTCCAGGCAAGACGGGTGGTTTGGGAGAACACCTTTGGCATCCTGGCGAACAGTTTCAGGTAACTTCTCCCCATCATGCAGCATCGCCCACAGACTGTGAGGAGCATCGTTGGAAGCTTGCTGCATCCTCGCACAATCTCCATGCGCACCTGCCTACCAGTGTTGCAGAACAGGCTTGTGGACCGCCAACAAGGCAATTGGGACAAGGAACCTGCCGTTGAATGTGAGGCAAGGGCGAAACCTGATAGATACTTGGGATTGTGCAAGCATTCTCCCTTTTTATGTGAAAAACTGAATAATTTTTTTAAAAAAAAAACAAATGTAAAAATTATGTGTTATCATTGTTTCTGTATTTTTGAAATTGTACATTTTTAAATTTGAAAATAAAATTGTTTTTAAAACTTAAAAAAAGAAAAGAAACAAGACATACTTTGTTGTAAGACAACTTTTTTGTGAGACACTTCAAAGGTTGCCAGAATCTAAGATTTTAGTATTCTTATAAAAGACTATTCTTAGTATTGACCTTATACAAAATACCAGCAATGTTTACAAAACATATTCAATTGTAGAGCATCTCAGCCTTTGAAAAGATGTTTAAGCACCTGCAACTTCTGATGCAAACCAATACAAACTTTATTACAGGAGCATTAGAAAATATCTGTACATTAATCAAAAAAATCATGTAGATCAAAAAGATTATGCCTCCACGGGAAGGTGCTCAGTCACAATTTATTTTCATCAAATATTCACTGTCAAGGTTCCAAGTAACATACCCATAGCAAACAAAACACTGAGGCAAGCAGTTTCATCAAAGAATAGGTTTATTGGATATGTCATACTGGCACAGGCTGGTGAAAACTGACTCTGAATATTTCCACAATTTTTACCTAATTAAAAGTGAAAGTTTATCATTTTCTTAAAACAACCAGTCACGTGGTCCAATCAAAATACTGTCCAGTTGCTAGGTGACTCTACTCTTCTCCTTCCAAGCACCTGCAGGAATGTCCTTGGTTCCCATGAGAAAGCATTTTGATTTGGCTACAACACCCCAAATATCTCTATTCCCCCCACCTATCCCTCTTCTCTGGTGTGTCAGCACAAAAGTCTCAAAAAGCACAGAAGTCTCAGTCAGGCCAGCTTCAGGGTTGACATTCATTTGAGGACCACTTTAACTGTCAAGCCTGATTTCAAAAAAAGAATGGGAATCATAATTATGATACTTCTAATTATCAATATTTTCCCCAATGATAGAATGGTATCCCCAATGATATCATTTTCTACAATGATAGAATTCAACTTGAATGAAATGAATTCAGTTGCCTAAACATAAAAATATTGTAGAATATATGATCTTTCTTTCTGTCTTATGTATGTATGTATGTATGTATGTATGTATGTATGTATGTATGTATGTATGTATGTATGTATATATGTATGTTATAAGATTTGTTCGAAAGCACTCAGGGTAAAAGATAGAGAGCTATGAACCTAACAAACTGAAGACTATTTAGTCTTTAGATTTCCTCCTTTTAAAAGGAGGCATTATATTAGTATCAAATATGGTGTTCCAGAATACTCTATCATATGTCATCTACTATCTGTCAAAACAGTAATAAAGTAATTTCCTGAAACCTAATTGTAGGTGAGTAAACTTCATTCTTCTAAAATACAGTAGAAATGGAGAAAAATATAGCCCCCTTCTAAACAGATGGTCACAATTTTATTTTCCATAACAATAAAGCACTGTTACAGTCAGGAAGAAAGCACTAGGCAATTGCTCACCCATTTTTTGTGTTTTACACAGAAGTAAAACACCCTCCAGAGAAAATGAGATATCAACAAAGTGTTGAACCCAGGAACGTTAAATAAAATAGCAATTTCTAACAGCTGCAGATAATAACTTCATGATTCTGAGTATATAACATCTCACATCATTACCATACCAAAAGCTTGTGTGATGACTCATATGGATAGTTCAAGTCCAGTTTCAAATGATTATCTCAGAAAATACCATCACAGTTGATGCCATTCCTGGATAAATCTCCAGGGGAAAACAGTCCGAACACACACACGCACGCATGCACGCACACACACACACACACACATACACAGAGCTGCTTGATGCCAAGTCAATTCACTGTTTTATCAAAACAACCCATAGAACATAGTGGTTAATTTCAGTTCTAGGACTTGAAGTGCACACATCTTTTTTTTTTTAAAACAATTTTGTTCAGTTTTTCCAAAANTCTTTCAAATGTATTTCTTAAGCCTTAACGTTTCTTTTAAACATTGCTTTTTCCAGAGTATTCTTTTCTCATTTAAATCACTAATAGTTTCAATATCTTCATACTTATTCCCTTTTAATTCTTTTTTATCTAGTCAAATTTGCAATTCCATCAAATATTCTTTTCATAAAGTCTAGATTAATACAAGTTTTTCACATAAAACAAAACATAAATTTCCCCTCCCCTTTTACTAGTTTCGAGGGTCACCTCAGTGGTTTAAGTATGCCTTAATTCCCTCATCTGTAATTCCCAATTAAACATCTATTTTAAACATTTTTGCCAATGTCTAATTCAGACCCAAATTGTTGGAAATATGGAAAGAAAAAGGTACTTATTTTCATACCTGGTGGACATGCCAAGAAGTGAAAAAATATTGGAATACAATTAGACAATAGATAGAAGAAATCACAAATCAGAAAACTGAATTTAATCCAGAAACTTTTTTATTGGGTATAATAACACAAAAATGCAATAAAACAGATAGCTATATCATGTTACATATATTAACAGCTGTACGCACAACTCTGGAAGGAAAAAGGGGTTCCACCAGAAGGCATGGCTATTGAAAAAATAATAGATTGTATGGAGATGGATAGGCTAATGATGAAAATAAAAGACCAAGAAGATTCAATTTACTATAGGGCCTGAGATGCCTGGGATGAGTGGTTTAAAAATAAAATGAAAATGGAGGAGCTGGCGTCATGATGATATTGCAATCTTGGAGGTCTGAGATTGCAGCCAATATCTTTGCCCCTGGAGAGTCTAAACGGACCTAAACTGTCCCAAAGAGATGGTGATAGTGAAGGGCGCATCCTGTAGATCCCAGGGATATCGCAAAGCCCCTGGTTAATCCAGGAGGAGCCCTTTCGCCAGCGGCCAGAGAAGGCAGTCAACCAAAAGCTTGTCTGAAGTTAGGACAGCTCCAAATGGAAGAGGTTTGAAGAGAAAGTGTTTGGTCTGGTGAGAACTGTTCTTTTATTATTCTAAAGACTTAAAAGGACTAAAAGACACCCTAAGGGGAAAAAGAATTCTGTAAAAGTTTTGACAGAACTGAATAAGCGCAGTTTTTAAACAGAAAGTGTCAAAGTAAGCCTTTGCTTTATTTTGTTTTTTCTCAGGCTGGCTTCTATCATGATTCTGCACTGCCTAAACTGGGACTGGTTTTTCTTCTAATTTAATATCTATTTTTCCTTCTTCTTTTTGGACTTTGTAATACTTTAGGTTAGAGGCTCCCTTAATTATACTTGGGTTTTTTTTTTAAACTTTTAATTTACGTTTTGTTTCTGGAAAGGAAAGGGGGGGAGAAGAAGTGAGAGTAAAAAACTTTTGTAACACTGCCAACTAGAGGCTTGAAAATATTTTAGAGAAGCTGAGATGAAAGCTGAAGAAGAAAGCTGTGAAATTCTTTTTCCAAGGACATTGTACGTCGATAAGGATCAAGGAAGACACAAGAAGAGTGTTACTGCACGGTTTCTTTTCTGGGATTTCATCAACAATATTGAAAGCTTGGCTTGAAAGCTTGGAGACGAGCTATTGGACAAGGCCTTTGGATAATTAAATAAGTGCAGTGTGTATTTTTTATTTTGTTAAGTTGGGGTCACCCCACCCTTACCAGCTGTACTGTTCATTTTTTTTCTTTTTAAACCTTTATTTTTTGTAATATTTTCATCGTTGCTTTGTAATTTTAAAGGAAAATGCCTCAAAATTTACTTTTATGGGGAAATTATATGAGCAATTAGAATATTTATGAGGAAAGAGTTAACAGTATTTACAGACTGCTATCCTTACTCTAGAGATACCTAAAAGAAGATTGGAAAAAATGTTAGAGCAAGCAATATAACACATGATGGAGTTTAACTGAAGACAACTTTAAGAAACAAAATAATGGGAAGGGCCCATCAAGGCCCAGAATTGGACTTCTGGCAGAATTTCTATAATAAACATACAAGAATCGCTGAACTCCATTGCTTAGAAGGTCAGAATTAGAAGTTGTGCTAAAAGAAGAAGATAACTAAAACAGATTGGTCAGAAGCCTACATTATACTTATTCCAAAAGAAGAGACTTGATCCCATTACAAATTAGAAATTATAGGAACCCATTTCTTTACTGATGCCAGATTATAAAATCTTCGTTTCAATATTGGCAGAGAGACTCAGAGAGAGAAAAATATTTAAATAATTTATTGATTCCTGACCAAAAATGGATTTCTGCCAAAGAGACAATTAAAAGATAATATGAGATATATTTGACTCACTTTTGGATATCTATGAGGCTTTCACCCTGAAAACATACAATGGCTTTGATATTTTTAGATGCCAACAAAGGCATTTGATAATGTGAACTGGAGATTCATGTTATATTATTATTGGACAAACAGATGGGCTTTGCCAGAAAATTTAATTCAAGCATACAAGCCATATCATTATAAAAGCAAACGGCAAAAGGTAATGACAGAGGGAATTTAACAGATTCATTCAATATAAGAAAAGGGTGCAAGACTAAGGTTGCCCTAAGTCACCTTTTGGCTATTTCATATTAACTCTGGAAGTGTAAATAAGAAAACATTAGAGATGAAAACAGTATAAAAGGAATGAAAATAAAAAGGAAGAATTTAAACTTGCAAGCTTTTGCGGAATGACTTGGCCTTTATTTTCGAAGACCCCTAGACAAGCACCAAAATGATTGGAAAAGAATAGAGCATATGGGCAAGGTGGCCAGCTTGAAAATAAACAAAGATAAAACAAAGATTTTGAACAAGAATGTGTTACTAAAGACAAAAAAGAAGAATTGGACCAGATATATTGGAAAATTCAAGTCACGAACTAAGGTTAAAATACTGGGGGATACATTGACAGCAAGAATGTAGTAACATTATAAGGAAAACAATTGACATTAAAACTTAAAACAACAGAATAGCACTAAAGACTGACGGAAATGGGAAACCTTTACAATTGTCACTAATAGGGAGAATTTCAAACAATCAAAATGAATATTTTACCCCAGGAATTTTTATATTTGTTTCCAAAACAATACCAATTAGGCTTGGGAAGACTCTTTGACGATTTTAAACAAATTGTGTTGGAAATATAATATGGCAAGGTAGAAAGCGAGAAATAAAGTTAAAACTCTTACAAGACTGCATAGGAATTAGAGGAAGGATTTGGGATCTGCCCCAATTGGAGTTGTACTACCAACTAACAAACTTGACATGGGTTAAAGGAATGGATAACCAATTAAGAAATCCTATATTGTTGGCAATTAGAAGGACATGATTTGTTGTTGGGGTGCTATGTTCTTTATTGAGTGAGAGAGGAACTAAATAATACAGGGTTTTTTAGAAGACATCGATATATGGGAAGTCTCTGTGGTTAAGATTGGGAGAAATTAAAGAACAATGTTATTTGAAAATTCCAGTCTGGTTATCGACTATTGAAGCATTTTCTCTTATCCCTAATAACATATAAAGAGGAACAAACAGTTAGATTGGGGAAATTTTGAATGAAAAGGGTGAACTTAAATCGATGCAAAAACTAAGGAGATAAGGTTAAAGATGAATTGGTTTTCTTATGCCGCAGAAAATACAAATTCAAGGTATGAAAAAACTTTAAAACAGAAGTTTTGTAAAATCATAAATTGACTGATTTAGATAAGAATTTGACAAGGTCTGATGAAAAGTGATTAAAAACTGTATGGATATTTTATTAGAAATAAACTAGAAGAAGAACAAGTTAAAGAAACTATGATGCTTGGGGGAAGAATTTTGGATTATGGGATTGATCTAGAGAAATGGCAAAAATTGTGGTCTCAAAATTAATAAAATGACAATGTCAACAGAATTTAAAAGAAAATTTGTATAAGATGTTTTACAGGTGGCCATTTCCCCCCAAAACAAGAATAGCACGAAATGTTCAACAATAAAAATCTCAAAGATGTTGGAAAAATGTCATCAATGACTACCGTGGCTCAATATTACTATATGTGGTGACTTCTGCGGATGCATAAAAAAATTGGACTAAATCCACACGTGGGTTGGGAAAAAAATGACTAAAAAAGCATTATAGATTTAAAACCAGATTATTTTTTTATTGGGAATTCTACCTGATACATGTACAGCAAAGAATTTAAAATATTTGATTGTAAATGTATTAACAGCAACTCTAGGATTGTAATTTGCTAAAAATTTGGGGGAAAATGAGAAAATAACGAATTGCAGAGGAAACTATCAAAGAAAATACTGGAATGTGCTGAATGAGTAGATTGAACGTTTTGAAATTAGAGAACAGAGGATAAACAATTTACAAAATTTGGGACCTTTTCTATCAATGGGCTAGATAACAAAAATATAGTAATAGATAAATGATGTAATGAATTAAGAAAATAATGAATATACTAAGATGTATTTCTTTTATTATTATTATTATTATTAACATATATAAATGTTTTTAGGAAGATTGGGAGGACTATATGAATTGGTTATAAATAAACAAAGTAAAAGTATGCTATCTTGCAAAGTATGAAATGAAAATAGGAAATTAATAGTCAAATGATTGAATTCCATAAAAATACTAGGATATCAATTCTGAATTGATAATATGAGTTAGTAATGTAATGTAACTATACATTTGGAGACTATGAAACAATGCATCAAAAAATTTGTAAACCAACCAACACACTGTTAGTAACGCTTATGAAGAACGTTTGGCATGTTTTTACATTGTTTTTGTTTGTTTTTGGTTTGTCCTTCAAAAAATCAATAAAACTTAACCAAAAAAAATAATAAAAATGGCAATTAAGGAAAAAGAATAAGGGAATATGTAAAAATGTAAATATACCATGGAGAAGATTGGAGATGTAAGGATAAAAGATATTGATTTATAGTAAGAATACAGAATGTAAATAGTAGAATAAGTAAATACATATACATGAAAAATGTGAAGGAATTGCTAAAGATGCTAACAACTGTATAAAGTTTTGTTTATGGTTTTTTTAAAATTTTTGGAAAATTAAATAAAGAAATTATTAAAAAAAAATAAATAATAATATTTTTACTTAGTTATAGTAATATCAATCCCTTAGAAAAATAAACTCTTTACTTGTACTTTTCAGTCAAAGATTCACAATGTATTTTTCTCCCTTTACTTCCATAAAATTTTAAAGAATAAAAAGAAAGAAACAATTAATAATCCATTTTGCCTTGGCACTGATATTAATCTCATTTTTTAGAACTCCGACATTTCATTTTTCAAAATCATTTCAATGTATCATAATAAAACATTAACCTTCTTGTAACAATAAAAATAAGAACATGCAATTCATCTTCTAAATAGATATCTGTGTCCCTCCCTCCTCTCAATAAACTATATTCTATAATTTGTACATTGCAAAAGTACTTTTATTAATTTACCCCTCATAATTCATTAACCATTGTCCTACATGTATTCTGGTAAAGCAAAATGTTCTCTGTTATTTTTACAATTCCCTATTTCCCTTTCTTTTCGTTGTTCCTGTTCCTCATTTACCTCTCTTCTCTTTTGTTTTTCCCAAATATTTTCTCCCTCTCTCTGTAATATATTTTTCTTCCCTTCTTTTTAACTTTCTGCTGTTTCATTCTTCTTTTCCAATTTTTTTATAAATAGTCCTATTTTACGTTACTTTTTAAATCTCCCATTTTCACCCCCCCTTCTTTTTTTCCTCTTCTTTGTAAGTGTTTCTTTGTGGTTGTTATTTCAGATGGCTTTCTTCTTGGAACTAAACTCCTCCTTCTCTGAGGTTTCTTCTTCATGTTCTTCATCACATTTCATAGATTTATATTCAGAGGCATTCACCCCTTGCATGTAGTAGTTCTTTTCAATTTTTTAAAGTTTCCATTTTTTAGAATCCCCAGGCGATATCGATCATTTACAATATACACTCTTATATCTTATAGTCATTAAAATCCAACAAACACCGAAGCTTTTTCTTTTTTCTTCTTCAAATTTCTTGGATTAACAACTATTCCCGAACTGTGGTTTTTATAGCACAATTCAACCAATCAGTCAACCATCAATATTTTTTCTTTTGTTCTAATCATTTTTCACTTTAGGGTACTTGCTATATTGTTTCAATTATTTCCTTTTGTTGTATCAGAATGCTAGAAAAAATAGAAAACTTTCCCCTTTTTCAGCTTAATTTTTTTGTCCACCAGATGGCAATCTTGTTATACAATGTCCTCTACCTTCCCCCCCCCCCCCCTTTTTATTGTTCGGGGCTTTCCAACCTAGTATTTCCAAACCAATAAAATTTTCAATTTTTTAAATATTTTCCCCTTCTTTTTTTGAGAACTCCTAATCCAGCTTTAAATTGTGTTGTTTGTTAGCATGTATTTTACATTCAATTTGTTTGATATCTTGGTTCCAGCTTCTTCCAATCCTGGTTCAAACCCTGCTCAGCTGTCAAAGATATTTTTCACTTTTTCCCCCTTTTCCCTTAGAAATCCACCGCTTCTTAGTTTTCATAAAAATTACTTTCTCCTGGGGTACCTTTTAATTAATTGGTGTGCCAAGTGCCGGTTCCTTATGTTGTCCACCTCTTCTCTCTCCTGCACCAATCTTAGTCCCAGCTAAGTCCTCCTTTCAGGTGGCCATTTGCACTCATCAGTTCATTCTCAGGGAGAAAATTGCTTAGCCCAGGGAGGGGGCGATGCGGCTCAACCTCGACCTGGCTAGTGGCTTCCCCTTACTCCACCATCCCTCCGAGGCAGCTTCAGCCCCTAATCACAGAGATTGGGGGTCTCCAACAAGAGAGCACAGACCGAAGCTGTGGACAGTTGCAGTCCCTGGTCCATCGATGAGAAGGACTTAATCTGGAAGCTCCACACATCTTAAAGTTGAGAAATACTAGGTTACAGCAAAGCTCAGAATGCTGCCATGGCAAGTATAAGTGACCAATTGGGGCTCAGTAAAAACACTTGGAATGTTGACATCATGTTCAAAATGTCTGTCATTGTTTGCATGCCTGTCACCAAACTCCTTATTTTCCAGAAGTCAGACTAAGTGTGGTTGCTTCCTGATATACTTTCGAGGGCTACTTCCTATTATTTCTGTATATCTTCACCTTTTTCCCTTCTGAGACTGATGGAGAGGCATTTCTGTAATGAAGAAGATACTAGCATTTTGTTGTGAACAGTGCCACATTTTGCTTAAGGAAAAAAAGGCATCTTAAAAGAAAAAAAGAAAAATGTAAAATTAGATGGCTCATGGAGTTTGATGGCCATGAACAAGCAGCCCACAGATCTATTTATTGCTACCCACAGATACAACATTGCTTTGATAATTGCTGTCATTGAGCTACTGTAGCCTTAGTATTTTGAGCAAGATTTATTTTATTTATTTATTAAACTAATTTATATGCCAGTCCAACTCACACACGGTGACTTTGGCCACCTTACAACATTACAAATACACAGTATAAAATCCTTGCCTCTCCCTTCTCACATATTTAGAGTTTACATTTGGGAAAACAGTGCAGTATTTTCCAATTTGGATGATCTCTAGATATCTGAGCTTCAGCTACCAAGCTCTCCATCAGCCTGACCATTGGCTACACACCTCCAGTTTTGACAAACTGGCTTAAGAAGATGCAGTTAATGCTGAGATGAAATGCCTGCTCAAAACTTCATTCGCTCATTTGTTTAGAAAGTTAATGGGCCACCCATTCCATTTATACTCCTTGGATGGCATATACTTAAATGAATAAAAATGTACAATAAAGTTCAACAGTGACATGTAAAACATAAATACTAGAAGGGTTCATTTAATGAACCAGACTGAAACATGAAACAATTTCATTAAAACCAGCTCTTTAACAAGCTGAAATGAAGTCTTCAGCCTAGTGCCAGAAAGACATCAAACTAAAAGCAATAAGCTGCCCTGAAAAGGACATGTCCAAGGTTAGCTCCAAATTTAAGGATCTTTTCCTCTGTTGGAAGTCCTTGGCAAGTTTACTTAGCATGTTGGCAGTGTACCAAGAAGAATCAATGATTCACTCCCATCTCCCACCATCCCAAAAAAATTCTAGTCAGGTCCTTTTTATTTTGTGGGAACTAAAAATGTTAGATAGTTATTCTACCAAGTATGATGAATCAGAAACATAGAAGCAGGTAAGCCTCAACAATGATTTCTGCCTGGTTTTCAGAAGCTATGGTCCCACAGTAGGCACCATATTTTCTACCTGCAGAAAGTCAAAAGAATGCAATATGATAGTCTTTTCTCAGAGAATATATGCCACCAACAGTCAAGCACCTATAAAAGAAAAGGGGGACCTTATCTGTAGGAGCTTATTTTTTTTTTTTTTTGCACACAGAAATATTTTNGGAGCTTATTTTTTTTTTTTTTTGCACACAGAAATATTTTCAGAATGAATAGAGAGTGTCATTATGCAGACAAGTAACTAGATCATATTGGAATATGTTTTATATGAATGAAATCAGAAAGTTCCTCTGGTTGTTCTATTTTTGTTGGGGAAAAGCAATGCATTCATCAACTAGCTTCCATCTGATAAAATTTTCTTTAGCAATTGATAAAAACAGCAAACTTTTTTTAAAGAATGTCCCAGTGTCATATTTAATGCTGCTCCAATGTTTACATGCAGATGATTCTATTTAAGATACTGTACAAATGTGTGTTCCAATACAAAATTACTTATTTTTTACTTTGAAATTATATATTTCACTGAATCAAAGTTCCTTTAACCTCATTTAGCATGAGCAGGAAAGTAAAAAAGAACTATCCATGCTTTTCTTTTGAACTAAACCAAAATTTGCTCTACAGATGTTGAAGACAGTGGGAGACAATAAATAATTTTTTATTTTACATAATTTTATATAACTAATAAATTTGATTAGTTATTAACATGCAGACAGCATGGATCCAATAGATTGCAGGAGAGTTAAAAATTTGGAAAATTAATTTTAATGTAGAAAAAGATAAAATCCTCAGAAATGCCGAGGGGCTAGCTAGAAGACCTCCAGGGCCCCTTCTAAGTTTGTTATTTTATATTCTGTAGATGTTTTATTGGAAAAGGTGTCAAACTCGAGGCCTGTGGAGCCACATCTGACCCACGGGGTTTAGATCTGCCCCATGGGGCCTCCCTGGAAACAGCGAAGGACTGGCCTGTGGTGCCACTGCCAGTGAAAACAGAGCTCGGGGGGCATGCACAGCCCTCCCAGGCTCTGTATTCAGCTACAATGGCCTCCTGCACACTCTGCCAGTGAAAACAGAGTCCAGGCAATCCAGACATGATTTTCTCCGGCTCTGTTTTCACTAGCAGAGGGCTACAGAAGGCCTTCACAGCCAAAACCAGAACCTTGATGAGTGATATTGAGCTGGCCATGCCCCCAGACCACACCCCAGCCATGTCCCCAGGCCGTGCCCCAGGCCGTGCCCATCCTGGCCACAGCCCCAGCCCCCTGAGGTCAAACACAACTCTGATGCAAATTGAGTTTCACACCCTAGGTCTATGGTCTAAGGCCCAAATAAAAAATCCAGTCACCAGATTGGACATTTAAAAAAAAGTCAGTCTTGTATTGACAAAGTGCTATGGAAACTGATCACACTGGCCTTTCTAACACATCAACTACATAATTACTTTGAACATCTGAATACATTTGATATGTAACATTGAGGTTGGGGTAAGATTTCTCTTAATATGGACTCCAAAAGAGTATGTGTTTNTAGATAGATAGATAGATAGATAGATAGATAGATAGATAGATAGATAGATAGATAGATAGATAGATAGATAGATAGATAGATAGTGTTCTGGCTCTGTTGTAAGCAGGTTGGTTGGCTGTATTGTTATTTCTTGATTGGTTGATAGAGTCAATGTTTGCAGATTGGTTGGCTTTTTTGTAAGAACCTGTGTGGCTTGGAACTGGCTGTGTATAGCCAAGATACTCTCAATCTTACACAGGAAAAGACCCGAACACACCAAAACCTGCATACCTCCACATGTGAAAATCTACAAATAAATACAAATATTTACATATATATACATATATATATATAAGGATTTTTGTTATTCAGATTTTCTCCCGCGTAAAATTGGAAGTATTCCAACCCCCTACCAATCAGAAAACAGCCAAACCCCCAACCAATGAGAACAACCCTCACCCAATCAGAACACAGCCAAGCCCCACCAATCAAGTCAACCCACATACTAGATGAAAAGGAAGAAGCAGCTGCAAGCTCACATTACACTTAGAAGCACAGAGCCGAGAAGAACAGCCCGAAATGATGAATGAGACTGCATCGAAATCGTGCCTAGATGCTTCAATTTTTACGTGGGAGAAAACCGAATAACCAAAGTCCACAGACAAATCAGAAACCTAGAATTAGCTTTTCGGTATTTATCTCCAAGTCATTGTAGTGCTGTTAAATTGGAGCAACGTTTCAGCAGAATCCATCTGCATCAATCCAGGCCTTGTTGGATGTGGGGTCTCACAGGCTACTGGTTTCAATTCCGAGGCTTGGGTGCCATTCTGATTGGCTACGAGCCTGGGTCCTGTGGTCAGCTGGACTTGATTTTGATTGATTGGTATGTTCTGGTTTCTTCTGTCCTGTTTTTGTGGCTTTGATTGGCTGGCAACACTCTGTTCTGTGTTGGAGGGCTTTCAGTGCAGCTTGCTTCGTGTGAAAGGACGGCTGCTATTCATTAGCAAAGTATGTTTTCACCTGAGTGCCTGGTGGGGGGGGTGTTGAGTTGGAGGCATCAAGAGGGAGTCTGTCTGTGCTCAGGTGTTGTCTGTTTTGTGGTGTGGAGATCTTTTCTATTTGAGAGTGAGGTTTCCAAAATGATTGACAGTCTGGTGGAATCCTTATTCTTCATGCTTTCAGGTCTTTTTTTCAATCTCTTAGTGGCTCTCTGATGATATCTGGGCTGGGATTTTTCTATAGTGGGGTGGGGTTTTATGGCATTGAAGTTGATGTTGTGAACCTGTGGTTTTCATGTGTTTGGACCTAGTGAGGAGGTGTGTTCCAGCTTTTTTACTGCGATTTTTGTGTTCATACTAGAACGGGTACTTATTTTCTATTGGTCTGTCAATGTATTGGCCGGGCATGATTACAGGAAATTTTGTATCTGCGTTGTTTTTCCAGTCAATTTGTCTTTGGGGTTTCTCAAGATGGCTGATATATTTGGCTGTTTTGAAAGGCAGGTCTTGATTGTAATGCCTGTGTATATCTTTACTCGATTTCTATCTGTGTACTCTTATTAGGGCAAGACAGCTGTTCCATAGGATCTGTTGGGGCTTCTAGGTCTCTGTTAATGTTCTTGGTGTGGTTTTTGTGGATCAATTGGTGATTTATGGTTTTTTGGAAGAGCATTTGGCTGTCAATGACTTAGTCAGGGTGCATAGTTCAGTCCTTATATGTGTCTTATCTGCCAGGCGTTTGTTCTGTTAATAGGTGTTCACCAGGAATTTATCCTTGTGCTGGTGTGGTGGGATTGGCATTGAGGTAGCCGGTTGGTGTGCTGTTTTTTCTTTTGGTATATGGTGTGTCCATTGTGCCATCTGTTCTTTTAATAGATTAATAACTCTAGAAATGGTAGTTGTTTGTTTATTTCCGTTTCTATGGGAACTTTGATTTTGGGGTGTGTGTTTGTTTGGTGTGTTTAGGAATTGTTTAGGTTTTCTTTCCAATGGGGCCTAAATACAGAATGTTGTCATCGATGTATCTTCGCCATAAGTTTTGGGTTTTGGGTGGCAATTCAAGCCAGGGCTCTGATTCGAATTCTTCCATGAACAGGTTTGCGAATGCCGGGTGGACAGTGGTGATCCATAAGGGTGTTCCTTCAATTTGCTTGTATCTTTGTCTTTGTATTGAAATCTGTGTTGTTAGGCAGTGTTCTGTTGAGTTTCCATGAGGTCTTTAGCTGGTTTGGGTAATTTATTTTTGATGATTTAAGAGTTTTTTTATTGGGAATTGAGTGAATTGAGTGAAACACGTCGAACATACAAGCAGATTTCTTGTTCACGTGTAGATTTTGATCATTTTAAGAATGGTAAATGAAATTTTGTACATATGAAGCTGCGTTTAGCATGGGGCTGTTAGTTGTTTTTTGCCTAATTAAATTTAGCTAGTTTTTGTAAATGGGGGGGTGGGCGCTCATGGAGCTACTATGGTGAGAGGTATGGCTTCTTGTGTGTATTTTTGGGAGGCTGTATAATTTGGGGCTCTAGAAGAATTTTTCCTTTTAGGGATGATCATTGTTGGATTTCTTTGCTTATGCGGTTATAATTTTTCTTCGTTGGTTATTTTTCTAGATATGTGGTTGGGTCTGTGTTTATAGGTTTGTATGTGGATTCTTGGAGTAGGTCTGTCATTTTGGTTTCATAGTTTTTCTGTCCATTACTACTGATGGCATTTCGTTTGTCTGTCTGGAGTATTATGTGCTGTTAATAATTTTCAGGGGTATGTAGTGCTCTGAATTCATCTTTTGCAATATTATTTTTTGGTGGTTTCATTGTGCATAAGATGTTTGAGTTTAACCTGGTGTCTTATTCTGTCGCAGCTTCATCTTGTATATAAATTGGTTAGGCTGGATTCTAGCTGCACCAATTGATGGATTCTGTTGGGATTTTTTTGGGTGGTATTGGCAATAATGAATCCTTTGGATAGGACATCTGTTTCTGTTTTTGTTGATTTCTTCTGTTGGATAACGTTGTATTCCTAATTTGTTTCAGGTCTTGTGAGTTGTTGGGGGTTTTCTTTTTATTTTCTTTCTTTTAGTTCTGTTGAAGGTTTTCATTTTGTGAAAGTGTTTATCAGTTTCAGCTCTCAAGTTGTAAGTTGTTTTAATTTATACCAAATAAGGTGGATTTTGCTGCCAATTCAGGTGTAAGTTGCTAGCAATAAATCTTTGTACATGATGAATTGGAATCTTTAACGTGAACTTCATTTCTGAGTAGAGCTAATTCTGTTCTTTGTCAGGATACGTTTGTAGCTGCTTGTGCTTAATGAAATGTTAATTTGAAGCAGGTTGGTTGTTAATTGTGTCTCTGCAGCTGCATAGGAATTTTAGGTCACTATAGTATTTCCTGTCTTTTAAACTTTCAGCTTCTTATGTTTTTGATCTGGCTGTTATTCCTCCCGTAGAGTCAGATATATTGGTTTTTTTAAGCGTTCGCGGGTACTAATAGTGCGTGTTTAGCTTCTCGGTATTATCCCAATCACTGTAGTCTGTTAAGTTTGTGAGCAAAATTCAGCAGAATCGCATCTGCATCATCAGGCTTTCTGTATGGATGTGGGTCTCACAGCTTCGGTTTCAAATTTGAGGCTGGCTATCCTTGATTGGCTAGGAGTCTGGGTTCTGTGTTCCTGGACTTGGAGTTTGATGATTGGTGTTTCTTCTGGTTCTTCTGTTTGTTTTGGTGGTTTGATTGGCGTGCGCACACTCTGTTCCTGTGGTTGAGGCTTTCAGTGCAGCTTTGGCTTTCATGTGAAAGGAACGGCTGCTATTTCATTAGCAAGTCTGAGGTTTTACGCTGGTGTCCTGGTGGGGGGGTGTTTGAGTTTGGAGGCATCAAGAGGGAATCTGTCTGTGCTGAGGTGTTTGTTCTGTTTTGTGGTGTGGAGATCTTTCTATTTGAGATGCAGGTTTCAAATGATGTGACAGTCTGGTGGAATCATCTCTTCTATTCATTGCTTTCAGGTTTTTTCAATCTCTAGGCCTTGCTTGATGATTTCTGTGTTTGGGGGTTTTCTATTAGTGGCTAGGGTTTTAAGTGCCATTGAAGTTGATGTTGTGACCTGTGGTTTTATGTTTGGCTAGTGAGCGAGGTGCATTTTTGTGTTCATCTAGTCGGTACTTTATTCTCTTCACAAATCAAATTCTAGGTCAATTTTGTGTTTGGGGTTTCTAAGGATTGGCTGCTATGTTTTTGTTGTCTGTTTTGAAGGCAGTCTTGATATGATGCCTGTGTAGTATCTTACGATTTATCCCTGTACTACTCTTATGTAGGTACAAGAACGCAGCTGTTTTTCCACTAGGTCTGTTGGCTTCTATGTCTCATGTTATGTACTTGGTGTGTTTTTTGTGGATAAATGTGGTGGATTTGTTTTTTTCTCGAAGCCATTGGCTGTAAATATTCAGTCAGGGTACATAGTTAGTCTTTATTATGGTCCTTGTTGCCAGGCGTTTGGTTCTGGTAATTAGTGTCTTTCGCCACGAGAATTTTAATTCTGTGTTGGGGGTGGTGGGATTGGGCGTTGAGAGTAGCGGTGGGTGGTGTTTTCTTCTGGTAATACTGGTGTGCCAGTGTGCCATTTTTTGTAGATTAGTACAATCCTAGGAATGGTAGTTGTTGTTTATTTCCGTTTCCAATGGTGAACTTGATTTTGGGGGTGTGCTCTTTCTCTTTAGGAAAGTTGTTTTGGTTTTCTTTTCATGGGGCAAATACAAATGTTGCATCGATGTATCTATAGCATAGTTTGGGTTTGTGGTGGCATTCGCAGGGCTCTGGATTCGAATTATTCCATGGAACAGGTTGCAATTGACGGGTGGACAGTGGTGATCCATAGGGGCTCTGTCAATTGCTTGTATTTTTGTCTTTTGTATTATGAAATATGTTTGGTTAGGCAGATGTTCTTGTTAGTTTTCCATGAGGTCGTTAGGTGGTTGTATTTTATTTTTTGAATGACTTCAAGATGTTTCTTTTATCTGGGACTTTGAGTGAGCTAGTGAAACATGCGAAACTGTACAAGCAGATCTTTGTTCCACGTGTAGATCTTTGATTCATTTTAGGAAGTGGTAATGAGTTTGTACATATGCAGCTGGCGGTTTCAGCATGGGTGCTGTAGTTGTTTTTGGCTCAGTAATTTAGGCTAGGTTTTTGTAAATGGTGCTCTCTGGACCTTGACTAATGGGGTCTGAGAGGGTATGCTTTTGTGTATTTGTGGGAAGGCCGTATAATTTGGGGCATCAGCAGATTTTTCTCTTGGGATGATTGTCTGTTGGATTCTTTGCTTATGTGCTGGTTTATATATTTTCTTCTTGTTAATTTTCTAGGATATGTGGTTGGTCTGTGTTTTATAGGTTTGTATGTGGATTCTTGGAGTAGGTCTGTAATTTGTCCATGTCTATTTCGTGTCCATTACTAATTGTGGCATTTTCTTTTTCTGCTGGGGTATTATTGTATACTATTGATTATTATTTATATAATATTTATAATATTATGAATAATATATTTATATAGTATGGTATTATATAGCAGAGAACTTTAACACATCAACAACCGTGGATGATATGCGAGTGAAGCTGAACAGCGCACATGGTAAGTACGCCGTGAAGCTTAATATATATATATGATTGTATGTATATATATATAATATATATGATATATATATATATATAATATTATTATAATATAATAATAATATATATATATGTTTTTTTTTTTAATATATTGCTAGTTTAGCTTTCCTTCGGTATATGTTATTTTTACAGCCTCTTCACGGTACTTACATTTGTGCTGTTTAGCTTCCTTCGGTATTTTCCACATCATTGTGTTCTGTTAAAGTGTAGCAATGTTTCAGCAGAATCCTTCTGCCATCATAGGCTTGTATGTAAGTGTGTTCACAGTTCTCTGTTTTTCAAATTTTGAAGGCTGGTTCTTCTGATTGGCTATTAGCCTGGGTTGTGTTCATTGGACTTGGAGTTGATTGATTGTGTTTCTGGTTTCTCTGTCTGTTTTTGTGGACTTTGAATTGCTGGCAACACGTCTGTTCTTGTGTGGAGGCTTTCAATGCAGCTGGCTCCGTGTGAAAGGCGGCTGCTATTCAATCAGCAAGCTGGGTTTCACCTGGGTGCCTGGTGGGGGAGGTTGAGCTGGAGGCATCAAGGGAGTCTGTTCTGGTGCTCAGGTGTTGCCTGGCTGTGGTGTGGAGATCTTTCTATTGAGAGTGCAGGCTTCAAAAAAAATGGGAAAAAAAAATTGCAACCCAAAAAGTTCTGCTGGAATCATCTCTTCTATTCATGCTGTCAGGTTTTTTTTCAATCTCTATGGCTTCTATGATGAATCTGTGGCTGGCGGGTTTCTAGTATGGCTAGGTTTTAGTGCCATTGAAGTTGATGTTGTGACTGTGGTTTTCATGTGTTGGACTAGTGGAGGGAGGTTTTGTTCCAGCTTTTACTGCGATTTTGTGTTCATCTAGGCATACTTAAGTCAAACTCCAAGTCATTGAACATCAGACCCAGGTTAATAGCCAATCAGAATAGACCCAGCTCAATGTTGAAACAGAGGAACTGTAAGACACACTTCATACAGAAGCTAATGAATGGCAGACTGGATTCCTGCTGAAAGTTGCTACAACTTAACAAGAATACAATGACGGGGATATACCCGAAGGAAGCTAAACAGCACAGAATGTAAGTCACCGTGAGAGCTTAAAAAAACTATATATATATATAATATATGTTTCTGAGGTTATTAATTTAGTAGGGCTAGCCCTCAATTTAAACCAACGCCTGTGAATAGCCTGACCGCACATACGAACTCAATACAGAATGCCTGATGATTGGAAGATGAGATTCTGCTGAAATGTTGCTATAACTTTAAGCACTACAATGATGTGGGATATATACCTGAAAGGAAGCTGAACCTGCATATATAAGCTACTGCGAAAACTTAAAAAAAAGATATAAGTATGTATGTATGATATAGTATAATATATATATATATATATATATTATATATATATATATATATATATATATATATAATGTATATATATATATATATTGTGTGTATATATATATATATATATAATATATATATATATTATATATAATATTTGTTTTGAGTTTTCGCGAGTATTGTATGTGGATGCTTGTTATTCGGGTTTTCTCCGCGTAGAATTGGAAGTATCTAGGCACTTTCGATGAAGTCTCATTATCATCTTCAAGCTTGTTTCTCTTCACTCTGTGCTTCTCTGAAAGCATAGAGCTGAAGAAACAAGCCTGAAGATGATGCAATGAGATTCATCGAAACGTTTGCCTAGATACTTCCAATTCTACGCGGGAAAAACCGAATAACAAGATTTCCATATTATATATTATATGTATATTATTATATATATATTATATATATTGATATATGATATATATATATTATATATATATATATTATAATATATATTATATAGTGTATATATATATATATATATAGTATAATATTATTATATATGTTTTTTTTAAGCTCTCGCTTGTACTTTACATTTGTGCTTTTTAGTCTTCCTCGGGTATTATCCCACGTCATTGTAGTTCTTGTTAAAGTTGTAGCAAGCCTTCAGCAGAATCCTCATTGCTTTCATAGCTTATGTATGGAAGTGTGTCTCACAGTTCCTCTGTTTCAAAATTTAATATTATGTGTGGCGTTGCATGTGTGTGTGGTGTGTTTATAGTTTTCGCAGGTAACGTCCATGAATGCAGTTCATTTCCTTTGGTATTATCCACATCGTTGTAGTGCTTTTAAAGTTGTAAGCAACGTTTCAAGCAGAATCGTCCTCGCCTCATCAGCTTCTGTATTGAGTTTTTGTCGTATTGAGACTTCGGGTATTTTCCACATCTTTATAGTTCTGCTTATAAAATGGTTGTTATATATATAAATATATAAATAAATATTTGTATTTTTTTGGTGGATTTTCACGGGTGGAAGGTAATGGCCGGTTTTTTGGTTGTCGCGTCTTTTCCTGTGTAAGATTGTGTAAGAATTCCTGTGTAGAATTCCTGTGTTATATATATAATTTATATGTTTTTTAAAGTTTTTGCGGGTACTTACTATGTCTCTTCAGGTTCTTCGGTTTATTATCAGTCATTTGTAGTGCTTTTAAAGTTTTAGCACGTTTTCAGCAGAATCTATCTGCCATCATAGCTGCTGTACAGACTTTGTATGTGGTCAGGGCTCACAGCGTTGGTATAATATAATAATATGCTAGCTCAGAATTGTAAAACCAACGGTCTGTGAGACCTGACCATACAAACTATACAGAAGCCTGAGATGGCCGATGAGATTCTGATGAAAACGTTGCTATCAGACTTTAAAAGCACTGACAATGACGTGGATAATACCAAGGAAGCTGAGACAGATATGATACTATAATTTATATAATATATAATATATATAATTTATATATATTATATAATATATATATATAATATATAATTAAAAGGAAATAAAAGATGTTGGAAATACCAATCAAATACAAACATACACACACACAAACACACAATACATACATATATATATATATCGTTTTCTGGAGGTTTTCGCGAGTATTTGTATGTGGGATCTTTGGTTATTCGGGTTTTTCCTCTCAGCGCGTATGAACATTGGAAGTACTAGGCAACGTTTGATTTGAGGTCTCATTCCATCATCTTAGGCTTGTTTCTCAGCTCTGGTGCTTTCTCTGAGAAGCACAGAGCTGAAGAAACAAGCTGAAGATGATGAATGAGACTTCATTCGAAACGTTGCCATTAGATACTTTCCAATTCTACGCGGAGAAAACGCCGAATACGAAAGATCCATCTATATATATATATATAGTAATAGTTATATTATTATATACACAAGCACAAGATTCCTTATATTTCTGTTAATTTTGTCAAAAGGAAAAACACATTTACAAAGATTTGATGCTGTTCCATTTGAGAGGCTATGATCACAATATTCAAGGAATTTTAAAATGTCTTTATGCTTTATTAAGGAATTGATCACAATCTAAAAGGAAGAACAAAAGTCTGATGTGTCTAGTGTCTATGTGTCAGTGTCATGTCAAAGTTACTGTCACCGACAAAGTGTGATATTTGTAACAAAACATGAAAGAGAAAGGCAAAATCTCAATGAAAGAAATTGGACTTTCGAATGGCAATTTAAAAGATTAAGAACAAGGGATAAGATATATATCCAACTACCAATTGATGTTTTTATTGCCTTTCTGGACTGCTGTTATTATGGCAGATATATTCTTTCAATAGTAACTTAATATTCACTTGCAAAAATTGCTATTTTAAAAACTTTTTTTTAATGCAAGTTTAAGCAGCTATTTCATTGTCTCTGAACTTAATGCTAATTATGAATCATAGAATATGTTCTTTTCCTTGGCAGCTTCTCTGGACAGCAAACCATGAGAATGATTTCAGTGGAATAATGTAGAAAATGCATGGGAAGGATTATTTGCCTGCTTTGCATAGTGACACATTTATTTTTTTTATTTATTAAAGCATTAAAACCAACCCTTTATCAATGAAACCCACAGTAAATCATAATAAAAGCCAAATGGGATACTTATTACAAGTTTCTAAAATTGCATGCTCCATTTCAAAACTATGTTTTCCCAGAGTTCATTCACAAAGAATAAAGAATAAAGCTGATTGTTCCTGGGGCTTTCTGAAGAAGAAGAGATGAAAACACATTCTTGGCTTCTGTTTAATTTTTTCATTTACTTCTGACCTTTTTTTTTTACAGATAAGGAAGACCTGCCATGGGGACATAAGGCCATATGAGCCAACACAGTTATAGCTTTTGTAAAATCAGGAATTGCTTCAGGTTCTAAATTATGTACAATTGGTGACCACACTCTGTCAGAATTTCAAACATATGAAGAGGATTTATTTATTTATTTGTTTGTTTGTTTGTTTCCTTCTCCATTTCCTTCCTCTTTTGTCCTCTTCCTTCCTTTTTCCTTCTTCTCCCCTCCTCTTTCCTCCTCCTCTCTTCTCCTCCACCCTTCTTCTTCACAAGTGGAGGGCCCATTTTTCTAGATCAAACAAGTGTTCTGTTCATTGGCTGTGATTGGAACTGACCAATTGGCTTGTCATCTGAAGCTGACAAAATGAGATGAGAGAAAATGATTGGCCCAACCTGGCTAATCATCCAGTCAGCTTTTATGCCTGAGCCAGAATTAGAATTCAAGTCTCCTGGTTTCTAACCTAGTGCCTTAACCACTAGACCAAACTGGCTATATTATTTAAAAACTACTTCATAGATGGATTAGTAAAGCTAATCCAAAGAATCATTATATTTTTTCTAATTCCTTTTGTTTTCTTATTAAAATCAGCAGCAAATTATGTTCCTACAGTATAATAGTTTTCTATAATATTTGAACAGTCCAGTGTTTGGGACTACTAAGAGCTTGAAAAATGAAGCTGGAGAATGATGGCTGATGCCTAAATAAAGCAATGAATGAAGGAGAAGATGACATTTTTTTTCTAGTGAATTTGCTAATCACAACATTAAATGCCTATTGATCAGAATGTTTCCATTTGCTAATGATTATTTTAGTACTTTTCTTAGAAAATCAATCAGCTAAATTTTAGTGATTCAGTTTTGGGATCATTGGTATGAGCATGAAGTCATACTTAAACGACATGATTGTTCTTTGATCACAGGTTTTATTTTTCTTATAAGGTTACCTTCTAAAGAAGTGAATTGCAACACATTACAGGAAACTGAGAGGGACCTTTTGTAACTATTTCTCCACAATGAACTGAAATAGTTATTCTGAATCCCAAATCTATCTGCACAGACTTTTTAATTCTCATTGCTCTGGTAGAGAAAGACCCAATAGAGTATCCATTCTTTTTTCTTTGAAATAAATCTGAATATCAAAAGAATGCCTTTCATGTAGAACAATTAAATATCCCACCCTTAATTCCAAAATCCTGGAAGAAGTGCAAAAATGTATAAATAATGGAGAATGGATATGACATTATTTTATTTGGATTGGACATAATTTATCTAGTGAGAAGGACTGCATTTTGGAAATAAAAATATTGTGATGGTTTACACCCATAAACATAGCCAAAAATAGTTTCACAACAATGCCTTGAGAGAAAACATGACACTGCCTGAAGTAATTACATAAAGTGGTGATTAATTTAACTGTTAATTTACAGTTCAACAGTGGTTTCAGATAAGCTGTACCACAAAATAGCTTCAAATGGGGAATGTGTTTCATTTTTATAATTGACTGTGACTAATTAAATCTAAATCTTTAAAAAGATATGAAAATATATCCCATTATTGTTTCTCTTTTGAGAAAAGGTGAGGGGGTAAAAATAAAAATAAAACTATTCATTTTAAGAATTCCGTGATAATATCACAGAAGAAAAAAATCTGATCATTTGTATTCTACATCAGGGGTTGCCAACCAGTGGGCTGGGGACCACTGGTGGTCCACGAGAAAATGTTGGTGGTCTGCAGAGAAATGTTTCCCCCAAACAGCAATTAATCCAGGCTGTGCGGGAACACAAGGCTGTGCCGCCCACATGGCCCATGGGAACACAAGGCTTGTGTCACTTGCATTGCAAACAACACAAGGTACTGAGGGGAGGGAGAAAGGGCAGAGGTAGAAACTTGCCCCACATGCCTTGCCTGGCCATCAGGCTGCTTTCTTTCTGCTTCTTCTGCTTTGGCTGCAAGCAAAGAAAGCAGCAAAAGTCTTTCTTTCTCTTTCCCAAATTCTGCCAAAAATACAGTCTTTGGGATCCTGAAAGGCATCCTGCTCCAAGAGGCTGTGCTGGCAAAGACTCATTTCTGGTGGATTTGGGGGAGAGAAAGAAAGACTTCTGCTGGCTTCTGCTACTTTCCTTACATGAAGCTAAAGTCTCTCTCTCTCTTTCCAACTGAAAACAAAGCTGGAGACAGTATCCTGCGATCCCAAATAAAGAATGATTGAATCAGTAGGAAAATGGGGTAGGAGAATTTTCCTGCAGATTTTTTTGGGGGATTTTCCAGGGTCCTCTGGTCGCGGGATTTTAAAATTATGAGGTGTGGTGGTCCTTGAGGTTCAAAGGTTGGTGACCCCTGTTCTAGACTATTCAACCCATGCCCTGTTGGATCATTGTTTCAGTTATATTTCCTTATTAAACAGAAAAACAGCACGATCAACAACGGGCAAAAGAGAAGTTAGAGCAGGAGTGGCCTTTTTTTCCCTGCTGGCTTCCCCATTGAGTTTCCTATGGAAGCTGGAACGAGCATAAGAAATTTTCCTTCCTTCCCTCTCTCTCTCCCTCCTTCCCTTTGCTTCCTTCGTTCTCTCTCTCCCTCCCCCTCCTTTCCACCCTGCTTTTCTTTTTCGCCTCCCTTCCCTTGCTTCTTCAATATTCCCTTCAGTTCCTTCCTTCCTTCCTTCCTTCCTTCCTTCCTTCCTTCTTTCCTTCCTTCCTTCCTTCCTTCCTTCCCCCTTCCTTCCTCCCTCCAATTCCTGATAACTTTCCCATTTCTTTGATTGTGGGAAGTCCATAGTCAGTGGGAAGGCAGTAGGAAATTGTAAATTCAAGGCCAGCAGACAAGTTCTGGTAGGAGGAGAGAAGAAGGGTGTGTCCAGGAGTGCATATCAGGAATGTTATGTGAGATTGAGGAGAAGGTACTGCTTGGGCTTGGAGGGCTTGGGGTGTACACGAAAGAGTTCAGGTGTCAGGGCTCCAACATGCACAGAGGGTGGTGTGAATCAAGAAATGTGTATGAGTGTTTTTAAGAGGTGCCATGTGGGTCACATAAAGTGCCATGCAGTTGGCCTGAGTAAGAAGAATGAATAGGGGTCACAGGTGAGAGCTGTTGCACTGGTCAGAGATAGCATGTGTGGGGTTACCATGGATTGAGAAGAGAGCATGGGGGTTCTTGGGCAAGAGATGCCATGGAGGTCAGGGACAGNTGCACTGGTCAGAGATAGCATGTGTGGGGTTAGCATGGATTGAGAAGAGAGCATGGGGGTTCTTGGGCAAGAGATGCCATGGAGGTCAGGGACAGTGGATTGGGTGATGGTAATTTTTATGGGGCGATTCATAGTCAGGGAGGCTTGGGTGAGGGAGGTGCATGGGGAGGTGCAGGAGATGTTGCATAGGTGGGGAAAGTGCTTGGAGGGAAGCACATGTCAGGGAAGCTCACAGAATGTTGGCAAGCAGAAGGAAGGGTCTGTGGGGTTTCCTTCCTCTCTGTTCTCTGCTGTTCCTTCCTTTTCCAGCAGGCAGATAGGTGGGGCTGGGAGTGAGTTATTCAAGATCAATTAGAAAACTGTCACAGAACATTAAAAATGAATGTCACATGACCACAGGAGCATTGAAATAGCCACAACTTTCCCAAATTTTATTCCCTCAGGAATAAAGTCATTATCTTGCTGTTTGAAATAACATCAACATTAATGTGATGTTTTCTTTTTTTTTTAAATGTATGGAATGTGTTTTATCCCTAGTTTTAATATATAATATAATTTAGCTACAATTTATGATTATTTTAGCAAAATTCCCATGATCTGGCACACATCTTTTTTTTGTTCACTTGACCATTGTATCAGATAGGATTTGGTTGATAGGCAGTGATTAATGTAACATCTCTGTTTATGTTTGTATACAAACACAAAAAAATATTTCTGTTCCACCATCTAGTATCAAAATGAGAAACATGCAGATATCCAGATGTTCTTGAACAACAGTCCCAAGCTTTCTTCACCATTGTTCCTGCTAACCAGAAATGCTAATCATTACATAATCACTCTTGAGCACTGGCGGTTTGCAGCTGGAAACATGCAAAAAATAAAGATATTTAACAATATGTTTATATGGAACTTCTCATACTAAAATATCTCAATATGAAAGTCTCAAAGTAAGAACAAAAATAAAATACACGTGTCAACATCTGAGACAATGCAATGTTTAAAGTGGATACAACGTGCCATTTTGGAGTTGCCATGCATGCACAAGGGGAGGGAGATGCATGGTGCCATAGATGGGTATTGGGGGATGGGACCAGCAGGTTCTGACCAGTTCTGGAAAACCTGTAGCCAAAATTTTGTGTTGTTCAGAGAATTGGCAAATACCACCTCTGACTATCCCCACCCCATCTATTTTCTGCCTCCTGAGTCCCAGCTGATCAGCTGGACTTCTTTTGTTGCTCTGTGCAGGAGAATGGAGCTAGAAAGCAGGCTAGTGGGGAGGGGAGGGAATGGAGGGAACTCCATTTTGCAGTAACCTTCCACTGCAATACCCACCAAGCTAGCCCACAGAACCACTACTGGATGGGATTCACGGTGGGAGAGGAGCCAGGAAGGCAAGCCAGATGCAGTCAGTTCAGAAGCCATCCAGGCCTAAAGAGTACTTGCTGGACTCAGCCAGAAAGCAACTGGCTCAAAGAGTGCTTGCTGTAGCTGGCCAGGTAGCAACCAGGAACAGGAGGGTGGAGTGTGCTGAGTCCGTATAGCCATCTGGCTAGCAGAAGCCTTTTTCTTGCTTTAACCCTTTTAAACCCTTTTACTTGTATTGTTCACCATGTGCCAAGCTGAGACTCCAGTAAAGAGACCCATTCTGCTCACAATGTGGCCTCTTCTTTTGCTGGCTTGGTTTGGAACCATGACAACATGAACAATATGTTAAACCAGTGCAGATAGTTCTCATTCAATGAGCTACAATCTGTACAGGTAACTTTGACCCTAAGTGATACAGTTATGAAGCAGGACATCACATGACCACAACGGGCCTACAACTATTGTAATTTGTGGTTTTATTGCTAGCTGCTTATTCTGCTTATCAGAAGCCAGCTGTTAAGCATGCAAATGGTGATCATGGATTCTGCAATAGTCATCAACACCCAGTGATGGAAAAGCACCCAAATCTTGATCTGTGGTTTTGTTGTGACAATTCTAAATGTGAGGATCAGTTTTAGCACCAGTAGAATTCTAAATGGCCACTAAACATAGCAGTCATTAACTGAGGATTACCTGTATAAATCATATAATTAAAAACATATTCCTGAAAAGAAAGCAGGTATGTTTCCCTCATTTTTACTGCATGGACCTGGATTCATAGGTCTGAATTTACTTTAGAATTGCTAAATCCCGTCCTGTCATGGATATATCTGCAAAGGTCTACACTCAGTAGATGCAATATTTGAACATAAATTATAAACTAACAAAAAAAGCAGCACCTTCAAGTTTATCTACGTATATTGGAGCAAAAGAAAAGAAATACATCCTTATCTTTACATATGTCTTTACTTGTATGGAATAAAAGTGGTGTAAATCTGTGCCAAGTTCCAAGCACAGCTGCATTAGTTCTCATGCAAAGTACCCCTCCAGATGTCTTCAAAGCGGATGCCAGAAGCCATTATGTTCATAAATCCATGGCAATAGTGCAATGTCACAGGAGCAGTGCCTTTCAGTTGCAGGAAGAAAAATGAGCTTTTCAGCTTTTGCTGTGATGTTGACGTAGCAACATAAAACCTGAAACAACTGCCCCTTTCAAAAGCTCACAAATGTTTTCCAGAATGTGGAAGTCACATTTCAATACAAAGAGTGTTCCTGAGTTGCCTCTTTGCTGCTTGACAATCAAGCTGTAATCCAACTGCTTTCCAATGTGCCATTTCCATCACTGCCTCTGATTTACCACAGCATTTGGCAGAAAAAAGGGTGGAGAGGGAGAAGAAAGAAAGAGAAGGACAAGAAAGAGGGAGAAAAGGCCCAGAACAATATTATTCAGACATGTATGTTTGGGTCTGATGAAAAATAATAGTAGTGCAGAGAACTCTGTTAAACCTCTGAAGAAGTGGCATTTATTCCATTAATGTAGGAATTTCTTCTGTATACGAAAAAGAAGGCCAGACTTGTTATAAACCTTCATTTTTAAAAAATACAATTATGAAGTTTTAGGTTATGTGATTATTCCATGTTTTAATGATAGAACATATCTGGGAGGCAGGTTAGTAGGCGTCATATTTGGCTAGCTCAAAATATGCCTCATAGGAACTGAGGTGGGGACTGTGTTTATTTGCATGTTTAGGCCAAGTGACCTGATTCATACTTTCTGGACTAACAGGCAGATCAGAAGCCAGTTATCCTCTCAAGTTTGAATTGAGGTTAAACTTTGCACTCAAATTGGAAGTTACTTATGAAAAATGAAAACAGAAGCAGTGGTTATGAGCTTTTTAGCATAAAACTTCAGCTTGAACTTATTACTTATGCTTATATTCACTCCCTTCTTTTTTAGTATGGGAATAATAGCCTCTCTTACAAGACTTTTGCAAGAATTATTGAGTTAATGTATACGAAGAATGCAGGTATAACTTCATATATCAGGATACTGTTATATAAAATCATAATAATTTTAAAAACAATAGTATGTAATGTTATGGTGGGGACAGGAGCAAAAATTGTGGTATTTTCATTTATATTAGCATTTAATAAGGGTATGTACAAAATTTACAAAACTTACATAGAATGAGACAATAAAACTGGCTATTTTTAATTTAGATATAAACCGTATGCACTTAGTTTAGATGTGACAGTTGTTGATTTTTGAACAAAACATATCAAAACAAACAATCTATTAAAATATAGATCAAAAATTATATCAAAACATATATCTGGTCAGGCCAAAGAATTTCCATTAACTATAATATAAGAGGCATAGAAATGTGTGTTGCTGGATAAATGTCTTCTAAATCTAAACCATAAACATCTTTGCTGCCTGCTGAAAATAGATATAACTTCATCAAAACTGTGGATGACCAGAAAAAAATATTTATTTGTTCATTGAAGAAAATAAACATCTGTTTACATTCTCCATGGGCAAAGATGTCAAATGTATTTTTACTTCTCTTATTTGCTCAATTGAATGTGAATATTTCTTGGAGAATGGTAATAAACTCTAAGGTCAGCTAGGAAGCTCCAACTTGCAATCCTTCTGCTTGTTTAACATCCCCCCCCCTCAAGTCCAGTGTTAAGGAGATAGGCTTTCTGAGGGATAACACTGAAATTATGGACTTCTTTCCTGAAAGAATTATAGCTGATTTTTCTGCTGACATTTTTTCAGATGTGGTCAGGAAAATCATGTCAATTGATTCAGGCATTTTTGAATGACTGTTCCAGAACAACATTGCTTTCTAGATTGCCTTCTATTTTTTTGAAATAAACATTACTTTTTTGTAATTAAGAATATTGCTTTTCTTATGGGTGGATTATTTAGCTTTTTATTTAAGAGTTTATTTTTTAATATGCTCTTGTAAATCATGCTGAGCTTGTACAGAGGAAGATTGTAAGTAAATTTAAATGTATGCACATTATTTATTGTGAGATGGCATTTCTTTAATATTTAAATTATTTCTTATTCATTTCAGGTTTGATTTTATAAAAAAATATATCCAAAGTTTGCAGCATTATCGCCTGAAGTTTTGCATCACCAAAAATCTTTCTGATTATATTGCTTTTGTTTTGGTTAAAAAAGTGTGCAAGCTTACTTTAATGTCTGTAATATGAGTAATAGGCCATAACATTATTAAAGGAGATGGACAGATGACAGCTATAAAGACAACTGATATCATTTTTTATAATGCTGATGGAGCCAACAGAGCAGGTAGAAAACATCTGTCTAGCTCCTTAAGCAGTTGAAAAAACCATTTATAAGCAAACTAATCTACAGCTCCTACTTTTGGAGTTGCTTTAGACATTCAGATAGAAACAAAAGATTATTTATTCATTTATTTTTCAAATTGATATAGCAGCTCATCTCACAGACAAAGTGACTGTGGGTAGCATACAACTAAGTGAAAACGTAGTAATTTACAAACAACAAGTCATTATTATGGTTCATCATACAGTTAGGCAGATAAGTGGATTTAGCATCACCTATCGAGTCTTACCCAAGAACCTGAAATAGATAGATGTTGTTTTATAGTATTAAAGCCATGATTTTGGGATTTCCTGTCATTCTTTCTCTTCCCTTCTGTTATTTCCAGGTACTGTGACTATCCAGATTTTTAAAAATCTTTCTTATCAACAATTGTGAGATCTGGGCTGTTATATGGCAACTGTTTGTCTGTCTGAATTCTAAAGACCCAGAGCACTTCAGTTTCTTCATGTTCATTACTATGACTGTTTTGTGGTGCCACCAGTTCATGGTTGAAGGCAAATGGTATTGCAATGCACAATTGCTACCTTGTCATCCTGTGTTTAGTCTTTCTGTGCAATATTTCTACAGCAGCTAACTAGAAGATGATCTACTGTTTCTTCAGCTTCATTGTAGATGTGGTATTTACTGTCTATTACTATCTTCTTAATTCTGACTTTGTATGCATTTGTTCTGTTGTTATTATTAAAACTATAAAAGCTAAAAATAATGGTGAAAGGGATGCTAATAATAACACAGCCATCTCATTAGTTCACCCATTCTATTAGGAGCAAGTAGAATTCAAGCCAACAGAGCCCTTGCTCTGTCTTGTGCTCTCCATTGTTCCCATTCCTAGATCAATAGGTGCTGCTCATATTAACTCATGTCCTAATCCAGGGGTGGGATTCAAATTTTTTAACAACTGGTTTTGTGGGTGTGGCTTAGTTGGTGGGCATGGCTTGGTGGTCATGTGACTGGCTGGGCAAGGCCAACTCAACATCACTCACATTGAGGCATGCATCTCCTTGCCTGTCCACTCATGACTGTGGGGATGTTGCAGCAGTTGGAAGTGTGAAAAATAGTCATAAGTCACTTTTTTCAGTGCCATTGTAACTTTGAGTGGTTACTCTACACAAGCAAAGTACCAGCAAAGGAGGGGAAAAAAACTCCAGAGAAGTTCCTGAGACAGCAAGTCTAGTCCTGCCAAGAATGTAATAAGGGTTAACAGAGAGGCAGTTTTTGTAAGCAATCCCAGAATGTTTCCTTCCTGCCTTCCTTGCACAATTAGGCCAGTAATTTCTTCTAACAACTGGTTTCCTGAATTGCTTAGAATGTTAACAACGGGTTTTAGCAAGTAGGTGCGAACTGGTAGAATCCCACCCCTGCCCTAATCCCCTTCAGATCGGACTACTATAATATGTTGTACACGGGTCACCCTTGAAGAGTATCTGGAAGCTTCAGCTGCTACAGAATGCAGTGGCATAGAAAATTATATATGCTCCTATAACAGCATGTAGCTCTGCTCTGCAAGCTGGATTGTGTGCCAGTTTTCTTCCAGATCCAATTTAAGGTGCTGGCTTTAACCTTTAAAGCCCTTCATGGCATGGGACTGGACTATCTGAGACACTACCTTTCCCTCGTTTCATCTGCTCACCCCATTAGATCTGGCAGAGAAGACATGTTCTGCATGCCATCCGTTAAGGACATACATTTGTTGGGTCCCATACATACATTTGCTGGGCTTTCTCTGCCTTGGCATCAGCCTGGTGGAACATTCTTCCCTCCTGAAATTAGGTTCCACCCCTCATGAAATTCTGGAAGTCCTTCAAGATCTGGTTCTGTCACCTATGCCTGAAGGTCTCAGGGAACTGTATACATATATAAATGGTTCCATTGTTGAGGTGGAACTCACTCTCTCTTTGCCTGAAGTTTGTATATTTTGTGTTTTTAATACTGATTCTTAGATTTTCATGATGATTGTTTCATATGTATGTTATTGTATCAGATTGCTGTATGCCACCCTGAGTCACTTTTTGTGAGATGGGTGCCCATAAAAATATAGATATTTGATATTTATTCTTCCAACATCTCTGTTTGTTATATGCAAGATATGTGACTACTATTACTACAATCAAAAAGAAAACAATTAAAACAAATTAATGGCATTTTCATGAAGAATGGGGTGATGATATGACTTTGCTCTCATGTTTTCATTTTATTCCTGGGAGACAATCACTTAAAAGAAACAAAAGGAACAATAAAATACAGAAAATAATGCTCTCCTTCCTCTTCACAGAAGTCTGAGAAATATAGGACACTGTGCAATTTACATGCAAAGTACTATTATAGTAGTCAAAAGCAAAAAGATTTAGTGAGTGTCTTTTAGTGAATCTTAGGAGTAGAGGCCTAAGATGCTAGGCCAGGCAAAGAATAGCATATGCTATCATTGGTCTCACCTGAGCCTATGCAGAAAAGTAAAGTAATAATCTAACCAATTTTCAGTAAAGTGCTTTTTTCTATTACATTTCAGTGATGCTTTCAGATATCTGCTGTCTGCCTGTCTGTCGATCTGATCTGATCTAATCTGACTTCATTTCAAAAGGTTGTTAAAAAAATTTTTTTGGGGGGATAACATTTTTTAAAAGAAGTGTTGCATTATTATCATCATATAATTGGGTTTATATCTTTTAGTGTATTATTTTAGATTTTACTTTATTATTTTTGTTGTGCTGTTATCACTGCATTGGAATTAGGTTTTTTTTCTTGTAAATTACCAGGAGTCAATATTGATTACATTGATATACCAGTAAACAAATCAATAAATCTTTAACAACATTAACTCTTCAGACAGGAAAGGAGAATTATATCAGGATAGGTGAATGTCTCCACTACCATCTGAGAAATTAAGCAGCTGATGTTTTACAACAGGGGAGGACTATCTGAAGCTTCAAGGTTACATGTAATTCCTAAACTCTATTACACAGCCCTGCCAACTCTAACGGTTCTGCCGTGAGTCTCACGATTTTTTGTCATGTCTCACACTCTCACGACAAGGCTCCTCAATCTCACGCCAAATTTAAAATGCTTTTTTTTTTTTCCAAATTTGGGGGTCGGCTTATTCGTGCATAAATCTGATTCTCACACAAACGACATGACGCCACTTCTCAGATCACGCAATATCGATATTAGCATACAGTCATATATCATACAGCATATTTCTTTTACTCTGGGCGCCTCCATTTTGCTTTTTCTACCACTGGATATAACACGATCTGATTGGTTAGTTATTCACGTGACCGTGAATCTCACTATTTTTTATAGAATCTCCAGATTTTTTTTCATGGGTCTCCAGATTTTCCTTTATCAGGGGTTGGCAGGTCTGATTACAAAGTCTCCCTGAGTACACCACTAACTTCATTTTCCCATCAATTTGAGATTGAAACATATGAAAAACATTGCCTAGGCCTTCTACAGGTTTAAACATATTTAAATAAAGAAAAAGCAAATCTGATTTTGCCAGATAAAAAATTTAGAACTTGTCTAAACATATCACATGGACTTCAAGCTCCTTCAGATTCCATTAAATGTGTGGCCCAGCTATTTCTACCATGAAAATATAATTATTATACAAGACAATGAGTTATCTTTGTTAGCCTTGACAATGTGCTTTTCATTCTTATCCAGTAAGCATCAGAAGGAGCTGTAGTCTCCCCTTCCTTTCCAATTATTTTGAATGTTTTAAATAAAATAGATGTCACTCCACCCAGCCCTCCAGCTAGTAAAGATTTCATTTAAAAAAAAAGCTTTTAACTTTGCAAATCATTCTCAACATGGAAAGCAAAGCACTGATCATAACTGAAACCTAGTTGGAAATTGTTAAAAGGGAGAGAGAAAATTCTATTGAATATAGGTTGGATCAATATAATCACTAGATTGTGGTTGGATCAATATAATCACTAGAATGTGTCTTTAAGGAAAATATGTGGGGAAAAGAAGAATTCTTGTAGTGAATCTGATTAGAAAAGAGTACTTCACAAACATTTAAGAGCATGAAGATAGCAAATATTTAAAGCAGCTACCTTACAACTACTGCAGAAGAGTGTTTTAAACAATCCTGTGAAAATATATAGTTGCTTTAAAGTATTGCATTCAAACTGTTGTTAAATTCATACCCTTGCAGATTCTAAAGCACCTTTCTGTAATTAAAACCAGCCACTGTTAATAAAAATGCATACATTAGGGGGAAATACACATATGGAAACATATACAATTAATGTTATTTTAGGAAAAATGTATTGAAAATGTATATAGTAGGCAAAATGGATAGAAAAAATGCACAGAAGTATTTATGTGAACATAAAATCACAAACTTCTGTAAAATGTAATATGAACTAAATAAAAGAAAGATGAAGCTAAATTAACAAATTTCATCCTTAGCAATAAACGGGGAGGGAAAGGAAAAGATGGGAAGGGAGGGAGGGAGAAAGAGAGAGGGGGAAAGGGACAATTTTGTTAATACTTCAGATTATCTGACAAGCAATTGATGATGAAAATGGTCAGAGTTCTCCAGGTTAAACATTGGTAACTTTGATAATACTGCCACCCTGAGTTTTGAAGACATAAAAAGCATACTGTTAACCATTTTCAATGAAAGCAATGAATACTGACAGACAGAGCCAAGTCTAAGGCTTAACACATCATAACAAGCAAAAAAAGAGGTACACCCTACTCTGGGTGAATTAAGATATTTGAAGAAAGTATGGGAATTCTCATACATTCTCAGTGTATGGAAATTCTCCTACCAGGCAGAAAAATAAGTGCTAAATATTAGAACTGTCTGAATGATAATTTTAATCTAATATAATCATTTGTATTGTCATTAATAGAAATGTTCCCAATAATATCCAATCAAATCTATTTTTAGAGCACATTTGTGTCTACTGGTTCTTCTATTCTTTGTCCTAATAGCAACTTTTGGAGATGGAAGGGCTAATGAATTGTTAAATTCTTCCTATTGCTTGATGGGTGAGTGGAACTTTGAACTCAGTTTTCCTGAATCATGACTAAAAATCTAATCCACTTTGTCTGTCTATCTGTCATGTTTAATATCATATAACAGTATCTTAAATAAAGTGTTTAGACCAAGGATCTTCAAACTGAGCCAAGCTTAAGACTTATAGACTTCAATTCCAAGAATTCCTGAGCAAACATGACTGGAGGAGGAATTCTGGGAGCTGAAGTCCACAAGTCTTAAAGCTGTCAAGTTTTACTGTTTTAGACCATCATCCAGTCAATGCCTTGGTTCAGGAACTCAAATGTTTGAACTGATCAGCTTCATTTGATGACATCCAATGAAGGGAAGGTTACCATTTCCTTTAGTAAGTGGTTAACAGAACAGAATAACAGAGTCATGTAACCACAGGACATACAAACAGCCATAAATATAGCTTGCTGAACTAGGTATAGAAATATAGGTTGCTGAGCTCCCAAAGCATGGTCACATAACTGTGGTGGAGACAACCATTAGAACTCCAAATTCTGGTTGTAATTATCTGCAGTGAGGCCTCTGAATGCTAAATCAAGATCTATTGTAATTATTTTCATTTTATTATTTCACAAATGAAGATTTCTCTGAGCTTTATTTCTGTCTTTTATGAACTATTCTATGGTTGCCTTCTCTGAAAATGGGAGAATCATTTGCTCCAACTTTTCAACCAAGTTGGATGTTGAAGAACAGTGACTCCAAGATTGAATTTTGTAGCAACCTGCTCAATACCGTACTCCAGAATGAGGAGAAAGTATTGAGCACTTTTTGATTCTGCTATGCTTTCCCTTCGCTGTATAATTTCCAACCAATACTTAACTAGCTAAGTAATCAGAATTTCATAGGGTACTTTGTCAAATTTCTGAAATTAAGATACATTATGTCTATACAATTCTTGTAAAGTATTGAGGAAGCCAACTGTTCGGTTCGCAGGAATGTGACTCAGAGATCAGCGTAACTTCAGCTCTTTTATTTAGTTCTGAAAGTCTGTGTTAACCAGGAGCCGCGGCAGCTCTTTTTATAGAGAGCTGCTCATGGCTAGTGTCCAATGACGGCTACTTGTTTTTCCAGCTTAAATTGGCCATCATAGCCCTGCTACATTGGCCAATCAGTGTCTAGACAAGTAGCCAAATCAGTCATCGGGTATTTATTATCCAATAGGAATAGCCTATTTGAAGTATGTTAATACTGGAACACCCTCCCCTCTTGGATCATGGTCCTAACCGTACATAGTCACGTAAGTAAGGCAGGGCTTCTAGGTTGCCTATGTTGACCTGCACAGATGTTCAAGTGTGTCATCGTCTTCAGCGGGGTCTCGGACGAGATCCGCTGTTCTCCTGTAACACTGTCTCTGATCGCAACCCTCCTGGAAGATTAGAGTCAGCCCATGCCACTCCGCCGAGACGCTACTCCGTTTCCGAACCCAGCATCCAGGTCATATATGTGCTTCTTGTTCCTCGCCTAAGAACTTCTACGGGACTAATAGGTCAACTGTTTTTGCTATGCGTTATTTGGGAATTGTTTTTATTTGGATTTATTTTGTTTCTGCGGTTCTTTTTCTACCGGGGGGGGGTTTTTTCACCAGAGGGGTTTCTTTTCTAAACCCGAGGGTTCTCCCCCTATATTTGTTACCTGAGAGTGCTCCACCCCTCCTCTCTCGAACCTGTTGCTGTTTTTTTGATGATAACGGTTTGTAGATGTGCTGGTGCGTGTGTGTGTGTGTTGTTCTTCATGTCTGGGTGTGTCAGCTGTGCGTTGTAGAGTTCTTGATCAGTACTGGCTCGATGTGTCCTTCGCCAGTTCGGCTGTCATGCTGTCTCCAGTCTGTAGGACCAATGGTGCGGTGAATTTGTTAAATTGTTGCTGCGCACCCACAGATCGGGTGGCCGCTGAGGTTTTTGCATTATACTAATTGTTCTGGTATCGAAAATTTGCGATACTTGCTTGAAGGAGTTGCGTAGCGTTTTTCGTGGCGTATGTTGGGTGTAATCTATCTAATTGTGATCTTAGTTTTCTGCCCATCAGTATTCTGCTGGCTTTTGTTTGTAGTGGAGGTTGGTGTTATGTGTTGTATGGTGAGCAATTTTTTCAATTCTTTCTTGCCATATCCCCTGTTGTCTAATTTGTCTAAATGTGGTTCCTTGGTATATCAGACCAAGCGTTCCGCCACTACCGATTCATATCGCATGTCGGGCCTGGGGCTGTCAGTGCATGTGTATGCACCATGTTGTGCTAGGAATTTCTCGAATGGTATGCTGTAAATTGTGGGCTGTTATCACGAGACAGAGGACATCTGGATAACCATTGTGTCGTGAATAGTTTCTGGAGCTGTTTGATAATCTGCCCGGTGAAGGTAGCTAGAGTGCAATCCGATGCATTACTTCCAACCAATTGGCAGTTAAGATCTACTACGATAATAGATATGATATACCCTTTGTTTGCGCCCCGCAAAGTCTATATGTATTCATGAAACGCAGGCGGCCCCTTGGTGTTTCCTCAATCAGGAAGAGGTGACTGAAGGGGAGTGCAGGGTGGGGTTTTCATTCCCACAGGTTTAGCACCCATGTACCAATGTCTTTGTCCTATCCCCTGGACACCATATACATAGCATACCTGGCCCAGGGATTTCATTCGCACCACTGCCTGGCCTGGCCTTCGTGCAACCATACACAGTACCTGGTCTTGTAATTTTTGTGGGAATATATGACCCAATTACCCAGAGATACACCCTTTAGCTATGAACAGTTCGGTTTGTCTATTTAAATGGTTTTGAAAATAACGTCTGTCTGTTTTTGACCACGCCTTTCCTACCCAGTTTAACAATGTAACAATGTTCTTGTCTTTTGCTGTAATTCTGGCAATGTCGGGCCACAGGTTAATTGGTAGGTTTGTCACAGTCGTCCGATTTGGAGGTGGAAGTGGTTGGTGTGGGTTCATTCCCTCTATGTCCGCGGTAAGCGACGGTGCGGCTCAAGAGCATTCAGCATGAAAAAATGTCTTCACAAACCAACCCCGCCCACAACGGGTCGATGGATTAGACTTTCAGTTGTACGCTGCCAGAATTCGGAACTACCCTTGCACTTCTCTGGGGACAGTAATGTTAGGGGTGGACTCTGTTTCCAGTGAAGTATACCTAAAAGGGGTTATTATGATTGGTCACAAGGGTAAGTACCACCTATAAAGATACTCATGGAACCGATTTATGCTGGAATATAAGGCCGCAATGCCTCTCTGTCCAACTGGCTATAGTATCCATTCAGTTTTGAGAGAGAGTCTATGCAAGCAGACGGAAGGGCATGGGGCTTCTCTTACCATCCGGCAAGGAATGTGGACCTCAGCACACAAGCTCCAATGCCCAAACATTGATGAGTTGACGTCACAGATAACTGTGAGACAGGTTAATGTTCGCGATGTATTGCATCAATACTGACCGTGCGGAGAGTGATTCGAGTCCTTTATCTGCGGAACACCTGTTCTCTTTCCCAAGGTCCATGAAATGGACCGAATTTGTCTAAAAGTCTATGTAGAAGGTTTCCAGCATATCATATGCCTTCGATGTGGAACCAGAAAAGATGCTGGTAAATTATAAGTCCAGAAAATGCTTCGTAATTCACTTTACTTTTAGGTCAGCGCCAGCTTGCTTTGATTGCTTTTGGACCTTATGCCTGTGGGTGATGCCTCCTAATCGATTGGTACATTGCTCCCGCAGGAATTCAAACTTATTGAATGTGGCTAATGTAACACTTTTCTATTATTCACCTTGAGTCCCACTTTTTCGGAACCTTGGTAAAACCTGCTCTGAGGCGGACTTGCATAATTGACTCTATGTCCATTTTGCTGAGAGACGAGCCGTAAACTGATCAAATATATGGGACGAACTACTATATTATTCCTCGCAATAATCGCCTCCATTATATTATGTTGGAATACCCAGGGGCTACGCTGCACTCTGAACTTGTAGTCTATAGTACATTTGAAATCCTCCCTATAATGAGTCACGATGAGAATTTCTGCTCTCTGATAATTCAGGGGATCTACAGGCAAAATTGAATTACGGATAATAGACTTGAGGCAAGGAACATGAGCAATTTGCGAAAGACTTCGCCAACTTCCCAGGAGTTAAGTTAATGATTGTACACCGCCGAAACAGATAAATGTATTTGTATGCTAATACATTGATTTAGATAAAAGGTAAGCCTAAAATATGTCCCCACCAAAATTACTCTGACACACATCCAAGGACTTAAACTGGAGACACAATTGGGGAAATATCCCATTTGGCCGTGAGTCAGATTGGTTCACAAGCAATGCCTAATGTTCTTCTTAAAGTTTGTAATTCATTCAATCAATTTTGCAGAAGTTTTAGTGCGAATAAAAACTGGACAAGCCTACAGACCTTTAGTTAATTGGAAGCAAATACATGGATTCGAAGGACATATAGATTGATATGAATAGGGACACCCTCAAAAGATATATGCACTAACTATCACCATCCAAGAGTCCAACTCAATGGAACCTCTCTCAATCAGAGATTCTACCTCCCAGTACTGCAGTCAGTGAAATGCAGTTAAAAAAAATATGAACCACAAGGTACACTCTGATTTCAAGCAGTCTTGAATATTCGAAAAGTCCCAGCAGGCATTGGAATAAAGTTAACCGGATCCTTCTACGATTCGCAAGTTAGACAGCAATATCTAAATTTGGTGTTCCTTTGGAAGCTATATCTGCGAAAAAATAGCTACCAAGTCAGATAAACTACTAGGAAATATATCTGTATCCCTTGGTTAGTACTTCACTTAAAATTAAGCAGAAAACTTTGAACATAGTTCTACGTTCAGCTCTAAGCCAACATGATGCCGAATAACAAAAAAAAAAAAAAAAAAAAAAAAAAAAAAAAAAAACAAAAAAAAAAAAAAAAAAAAAAAAAAAAAAAAAAAAAAAAAAAAAAAAAAAAAAAAAAAAAAAAAACAAAAAAAAAAAAAAAAAAAAAAAAAAAAAAAAAAAAAAAAAAAAAAAAAAAAAAAAAAAAACAAAAAAAAAAAAAAAAAAAAAAAAAAAAAAAAAAAAAAAAAAAAAAAAAAAAAAAAAAAAAAAAAAAACACACCACCAAAAAAAAAAAAAAAAAAAAAAAAAAAAAAAAAAAAAAAAAAAAAAACAAAAAAAAAAAACAAAAAAAAAAAAAAAAAAAAAAAACAAAAAAAAAAAAAAACAAAAACAAAAAAAAAACAAAAAAAAAACAAAAAAACACAAAAAAAACCACAAAAAAACAGGTACCAGTCTTTTGATGCGAGATCCCAGATATACCATCCAATAAGTATGATCCGGAATTCGCCATCACATCTTACATTCTGGCCCTGGATCCCGGACTGCCGCTGTACTTCAGCCATTTGATTGCCACATAGAAATGGTCCGATCGGCTGAATGGTCCTCTCTTCCATATAGTTCTGCTTGGCGCACTGCCTTTTGCCTTCATGATTCTCACGGTTCCACGTTGTCTTTCTTTATTTCTTGGTGCGTGTGTTACTCTTCGTCTGGAGGCTGTAGCTTTTTCAGGTTCCTGGCAACGTTGTGCGATGTGGCCCATGCCACTTCACAGAACCGGACACAAACAAGCAATCTAAGAACCAAGCACTCAGAATGGGGTTAGGTCACCTCCCATCAGCAACTGGAACCCTGACTTATGACCATTTTTAATCACCGCTCTCAATTCAGCCTGGAGTTCTGGTGGATTTCTTCTTTGTCGTCCTACATCAATTACACCCTGGATTGCTACTTCCACTGTCTGAATATAACATGCAGGCTGGTTTATGATGTGCTTTCTACCTTCTTCTCGGTGCTCCTACTCTTCTCGGTCAGTGTCTTTGGCGAGTTGGCATCATCTGCCTGCATCTTTGGCCATCTGAACTTAAATTTTTGCTTTGCTATCTGCTGCCGTGGCTTCAGCAAATAGACCTCGCAAGGTAAATGGTATCTATTAGGCCGGCAGATCATAAGCAGCCAGCTTTGTAGGGTAAGTGTCTCTTAGTCCGAGGACCACGACCCTCATGGCCTTCATCCATGTTTAGGAATTCACATGCTCCTCCATCCTTATGGTGTTTTGGATGTCCTGAGAGCAGACTACAAAGTCTGCGAATGTCTCATCTTCCCTCTGGTCCACACTTTGTAAAACTCGTTCTCCTGAGAGGCTGGAGATGGTTTGGTGGCGTAGTGAGCCTTCAGCAGCTTCTCCTAGATCTGGCCAGGCCCTCTGCTTCAGATCGTACTGTTTTGCTAGTGCCTTGCCATCTTGAACACTGTGGGCCACAGTTGCTTTTCAGGAATACAGCTCTTTTTGCAATGTTCCGAGATTCCTTGCAGGTCGTTCCTCCAAAGAACATGAAGAATCTATTGCATATTAGGCTCCAGTCCTCTGGCTGCTGGGTTGAGAGGGGCGGGGGGGGTTGAGTTCTGGCAATTTCATCTGTCGGTTCTCGATGCCTACGTGCCCACTGATCTCCTTCTCAGTATCCCACCTTGTCAGCCAGTGTTCAGTTCGCGGACGAATGAGACTCAGAGATCAGCATAACTCAGCCTTTTATTTAGTTCTGAAGTCAACTGTGTGCTAACCAGCGAGCTGTAGGCAGCTCTATTTTATAGAGAGCTGCTCGCCGGCTGTGTAAAGTCAATGCCAGGCTACTTTGCTTTTTCCGCTGCTTGAATTGTGCCAATCATAGCCCTGCTATTATTGGCCAATCAGCATCGAGAAAAGTAGCCAATCAGCATCAGGTATTTGTTGTCCAATAGGAATAGCCTATTTGAAGTATATTAATATGGAACACCAACCATCATCAAAAATGAGATAAGGATAGTCTACTGAGATTCATTTGTAAAAACTCCATGCTGACTTCTGATATTATTCATATTATTTTCAAGATACTTGCAGATTGAACCTTTAATTAACTGCTGTAAAATATTACCTTATATATTCCTACATCCACACACCTCTTTTTTAAATATATGAAATCTTCCAGAAATGTCTTGAAAGATTTCCAGCAAATCTGGTGGTTTTTTATCATGTGTAAGATTCTGACACATTCTCCCACAATCTTGTTTATGTTGAACTGTTTTAATGGTTATTGCTTTTAATGTACACCACCCAGAATCAAATTTGTGTGATGGGAAACTGTATAAATTTGATAAGTAAATACAATAAAAGTATTTGCACTGGTCTAATCAACTAAAATTCACCTATTTTCCAGAAAATAATTGATAGATGAGAGCAGGGAGGGGGCAAGAACTTAAACAATAGAAGATGGTTTGGTTAAGCTAGGAACAAATTCTTCTAATGCCCTATAATGCCCATCACTGTGATTTAAACTCTTGCAGAATATGTGTTCCATAAATTGTCTTTCAATCAGTCTCAATTTTCTGCCCTTTAGATAGGTCCCCAGTTGTCCTGTGGAACATGTATCCTCTTACTGAAGAAAACTGAGCCAAGGCAGAGTTCCCTAGTTTTGCATTTTCTTTGTTAACCTGACTTTTTTTCCCTTTTTAAATGAGCAGCTACTGCACTAATTCTTTTCTCTACCTATTGTTCTTTTCTAATTGTCCTTTGCACCTTTGTAATCTCATCTCATTATGAGTTTTAGCTTTTCTAACACCATTTCTATAACTGCCAACTATCACTATGGGCCTTTCATTGGTAACCTGTCCCTCTCTTCACCTCCTACTTAAGTCCTTTGTTTTCTTATATTTTCAGTTCATGGCCATATCAACATTTTCTAGGTGTCCTCGTTTTTTCCATTTTTATTATATTTTGACTTTGTCCTTTTTTGTGGAAATCTTCACATCTTGATCTCTTTTCCCTATTAGTTTTTTCTGGCATATAATCCTATTTATAGGTTAAAACTCCAGGGTCTAAAGTAACTAAAGCTGAAGAAAATATGTACTGATATCTTCCCTGTTCCTTAAATGGCTTCCAAGAGCTATGAGATCATGCTGAAGGAGCATGATCTCACTCAGAGGTCATGCACTCAGGAGAGATCAAGATTATGTTGAAAAAAGAATCATAAAATTAATACACTAAGAAATGTGTACTGTACAGTATTACAGTGAAATTTTCAGACAATCAAGAAAGTAAATATGTAGGATAATATGGACAATAATGCCTTTTGATACCGTGAGAATACTTATGTCTATTTGTTGCTTTGCTAAGTCTACCTTTTTAATGGCATGTACGGTCTACTTTTCAGCTTCCAAATTATGTGAAAGAATTGTTTTAGATTATTCTGTATTGTCATATCATATCCAATGCTTCATATTGTGGAAAGGGTACACACTTCAAGAAGCCCTACATGGTATAAGGCCTGGTTATCTAAAAGATCACTGGTCTCTCATAGTGTTTGCTCAGCCAGTAAGAGACAACGGGATGGATATGATCCAGGTCCTTCAATTAATTGACTTTGATTAGAATAGAAGAAACTTTATTTTATTTATTGATTTTGTCAAGCAAGTTTCAGATAACAGATATATCTGAAACATGATTAAAAGTTCATGAAATGAGTACGAATAACAAGGGATATTAGGATAGGGACTAGGTAGGCACTTTGGTGCTCTTATACATACCCCTTACTGACCTCTTAGGAATGGGGTGAGGTCAACAGTAGACAGCCTGAGGTTAAACTTTTGGGGGTTTGCTATGCCTTTTGAAATGAGATTTCCCCTTAGAAGTGGGTAGCTTCCACCATGATGGAAACCCAGAAGGCCTTCAAGATTAGGCTGCCTTCCAAGCCTTGGAGTAGGATGATTAGGGCCTATAAAAGGAAAGACTCAAGGTCCTGATGTGAGTTTTCCTTCTGTATGGTTCTGTGCTCCTTGAAAAAAAATAAGAAAAAAATCAGACACAGGACATGGGTGTTAGTGCAAAAAAAAGAAAGAAATTGGAATGGAGAGCTGAATGTCAGATACAATGAGTCAGCAACAAGCAACTATTTTTTCTTTGTCCTACAAAATGATAAAGACTAAGGCAGGGGTGTCCACTCACATCATCACAGTAGCATCATGTGACGTATCAGGACTTTTTTCCCATTCATTAAACTGGACATGGGCATGGCCAGCACATGATGCATCTATCCCGTGGGCCAGGAATTTGACAGCCCTGAGCTAAGGGATAGAAAAGCAACTCAAAATAAAAAAAGAGCAATCACCAGTGTACTTCAATCTAAAGCAGGATCTACTGTAGATAGGAAGATAATTGAAAATATAGGACTAATTGTAGGCTAAAAGATGATTACATTTTAGTAATAGGCTTACTAAACTAAGAGTGATTTTTTCCCCCTCTCAGTTTCAAGCCTGGTATCTTAACTATTATACTATACTGGCTTTCAGGAGTATATAGTTTCTATAATAAATTTATCTCCTGTAAGTACCAAAGTTTGTACCATACCTTAAGAAAAACCATATCATAGGACTCTGTTGGACAGATAGATTTGTATGTGTGGATGTTTTGCTGGCTGGATTTGCCATCTTGTTCCTTTTTTACAACTCATATTAAAAAAAACCATGTAAGATTAAAACAAATGCAGTTCAACACCTCAGTCAGAAACATCCACACGTTTTTTTTTTTGGGGGGGGGGNACGTTTTTTTTTTTGGGGGGGGGCGGGGGGTCATGTCTACACATGTCATATCTGGAGTCTGTCCAGAATCAGGCAGCACCTTAATTAATTGAATTTACAACTTCAGCCAAACAGGAACAAATTCAGAGAAGAGCAAGAAGATGGATCAAGGAATTAGAAACTTAGGTCTACAAAGACACAGTAAGGAAATTGTGAATAATTCTTGAGAACAGAAGATTAAAGGGGATATGTAGTATGTGAATACATTTAACAGCTTGAAAGGATGTCAGATATGTTCTTATATGGTGACAGAAAGCAAGGATCATGGATTTAAATTCCAGGAAAGTAATAGAATTCTATTTGAGTGTTAATTTTAAGAGAGAAGAAATGAACTTTCCTTCACTGACTCAAAGATGCTTTTTCAAGAGGCAACTGGACTTTCTGGTTTTTCTTTGAAGACATTTCATTTCTTATGCAAAAAGCTTCTTTAACTCTTACTGAATTGTGGGGAATGGAAAGATTTATACTCCTTGCAGACAGCTGGTCATTTGCATTCCTTTAGTGAATCATTAAGGTCATCTGGAGGCTTTCTATGTCCTCAGGGTCACCTGAGTGGTACAAATGGGTGTGGAGCCTTCTTGGAATTGTTGAAAGGACTGTTTTGTAGACTGGAGATAGATAAGATAGTGGTCCTCTCTATCTAAAATGTGGATTTTGCTGTCTTCAAAAGAGTGCCCTTTGTCTTTTAAACGCAGATAGACTGTTGAATCTAGCCCTGATAAGTTTTTTCTCCTATGTTGTGCCATGCATTTATGAAGTGGTTGTTTTGTTTTCCCAATGTACAGAGAGGACTGCTGTTTTGAAAGAGGGGTCAAAGAGGCCATCTATGTCAGAACTGAAGACCCCTCTCTCAACAGAGGGAGAAGGATATGACATCATCTATCTCCAGTCCACAACAAAGAATGCTCCACACCCATTTGCAACACTCAGGTGACCCTGATGACATAGATAAACCTCCAGGCAGCCTTAATGACTTGCTAAAAGAATGCAAATGACCAGCTGTCAGACTGAATAAGAAGTGGAATGTCTTCAAAGAAAAGGCAGAAAGTCCAGTTGCCTCTTGAAAAGGCACCTTTAGGACAACCATGACCCGGATGACTGAGAATCTCCAAAGACATTCCGTTCCCTGTTTATTTTTAGGCAAAGGCTAGACATCTACTGTTGGGGACAATTTAATTTGAATTTCAATATGAAGCAGAGGTTGTAGTTCTTTGTAGTGGTTTTTATGACTCATATTTTACTGCCACTTCAGCATGGAATAAAATAAATAAAAAGCTATCCAACATGTACTATATATTTGTTGTAGTTGTTTACCTTTATATTTTGGATGTGACCCAGTTTAATATTCTTCAGTTCCATTGCATGCACAGTAATGTCTGGAAATACCATTTCTGTTTGACTCCATAAACCAGTGCCCAGGAAATAATAATAAAAAATCTTTCACTTTCCTCTCTAGAGGTATCAAATTTGTCTCAGTGCTGTAATAGTGAACCAGCAAGCAAGCTTCCCCAAGCCATGCAGCTATAAACCTTGATATTTCTTTGCAATAGTACTTTCCCCTCCATAGCTGATTAATATGTTTCTTCTTTCAATATTTCTGTCCTTAGGAAAAAATATTGATTTAAATTGGTGAGTGCTAGTCCTATGTGAAAGCCTGAGAAGCTTGAGACAAGATGGGCATATTCATTCATTCCCCCATTCCTACAGCATCCATGCCAGTGTCCCAGCTGTTGATTAATTAAGTCACATCTGGAGCTTTTACAGAAGCACTGATGGTGACAGGCTGCATTACCTCATCTGGGCCTTTAGCCTATAAAAGTGTGGGCATGTAGAAGAAGATAACAAGCAGATGAGGAAACTGGAAAAGACATCTGGGACATTATAACTGTTACCAGCAAGCAAGAGGCCTATCAGTCAACTGGTGGGACTAATCAAGTTATGCTAAGTGGCCCATTGTGGTGTGACCTGGCATGAAGCTTGGTAGCAACTGGAAGAGATGTACCTATACTGAGGGAGAGCTTAACATTTGGAGGGAGGCAAAGGTTATAGGCCACTTTACAAAGTTTAAGGCTTTTATTTGTTTTAAGGGTTAGGGTTAGACTTATTTACATAGATACATTAACTTGCAAAGCCTAGGAGGATAGAATTAAATCCAGGCACAGCCTATTGTTGGGGAATATGTGTGCCACTATAAAGAATTGTGCAAATTATCTTCCACATTATGGTGTGTTCATATCTTGGAAAATCAAGCACCCTCACCAGGATACAACATGCTTAGGAAGCCCTCTGTTTTCTTTATCCCAAAGTAACTTCATACACCATAATTCATTTCTGTGATCCATTTAAACTCACCCTGACTCCAACAATCAAAACTGTTTGAAAACTACTACAAAAAAGATGAAATAGAAAAGTGGAGACCTTCTTCAAAGGGAAAAATAATTTTAATGCCAGATTTCAGCACAACATTCATTAGTAAGTATTTCCAGTGCATTTTCAAGCCAGAGTTCCTGCTTGAGGCACAACATGAGTTCAAGTAATCCTGGGCACATTATGTGAACACCAAGCTGTGAGGGTTCCATGAATTATCCATTCCAGTCAACGACTCTGAGACAGGCATAATCCCAAAGTGATTTATTAGAACAGGAACATGGCAAGTCTATGGAATTCTGGAACTAACCTTCTCCTCTCAGATTTCCCACAAGAATCAGCCTACCTCCACCCCTTTCTCCTCATCATAAATCACATGTACCAATCAAACTTGTGCTATAATTCTTGCTACACCATAAAGAATGACCTTGGCATTTTTCCCTCTATTTTGTCTACTGAAACAACAATACTTTTCTTCTATCCTCCACCGCTGTGTGACAGCTTTTAATAAGGATTCCAAAGCTGACACAAGCTCTCTGAAAAAGGCTCTAATGCTGGGAAATGTAGAAGGAAAGGAAAGAGGGTAACTCAATTACAGCTGTGATGAGTATACTGTTTAGAGACTTGGAGCAACAAGCTACAGATAGATCATGATGAAGAATATCTATGTGATTGCTATGACTTGAAAATGACTTGATGACACATAAGCAATAAATCAAATCTTGTTTATTTGGAGATGATTTATCTTATGCCATTAGCCAGGGTGAGTTGTCACATGTACTGAATAGTTTGCACTGAGAAAAGAATGATTCTACCTCTGAAAGGTTTTGTTTAGCTTGTTTGAAATCTGGATTTAGGCAAAACAAGAGTGCAGGAAACGAAGTTTGGGGATAAAGGATGGAAAGGAGTCCTCAGAGAGATCTAAGGGAGAAAAAAGACATTTTGGAGATTTTGTGAAGAGTTGTCCCTGTGGTGGGATGATGTTTGCCAGAAAAAAAACAGAGTCAAAGAGGGGAGGCAGGAAGCAAAGCTATAAACTAACTTCAAAGAGACAAATGTTAAAATGTGGGAGGACTTCAATTTGAGGACAGATGATTCAAAAGATTGCATTTTCCATACAGATCAAGAAGTTTATAGAATACCTGGAAAGTGAAGGTTGCCAGGATATTAGTCACAAAATAATTTTTAAGAGCTCAAAATAGGATCTCTTTCTTGACTTCTTCACTTAGTTTTACAATAGGCCTTTGTACTGTTGCCCTTGAGAAACTTCCTTTCAATCCTATCTTCACAGCCCTGTTTTCTCTTCTAGGAAAACACACAAAAAGAATATAAGCTTGCCTTTTAGAACAGAAAGTAGCGATGATTTCGTGAATGAAGGAAGATTTGTCTTTGAGCAAAAAAGAATTTTTGCTGGTCATGGCCACTAAGGTTTCATTGTAGATTGTGGTGTCAAGCTTCTTTCTCTCGGCTTTCCTATGAGAAATTTGGGAAAAGAAATGGAAAGAGTTTTGGGTCAGTGGAACTTTAAATTTTTCTGATCTGGAAGGTGAGGTTCCCAAGATAGAGTATAATATGGTTGCAGATGAATCGGTCTTCGAGAGCCTAGAGCACATTTTAATTGGATTTAGCCATTTTTTTTAAAAAAAAAAATCTGGAAATATGATATCCTTGATAAGGAAGCTGAAAAAGAAAGATTCAAAAATGGTTGGACTTAGTTTGATTGACCCATTCACTCTGAAACATATAATCATACCAGGTATATTGACAAAACTGATGTATAAGATTTACAATTGAGCAAGTGATGTCCTGATATTCATGATCATATCCATTCCTTACATTGTGCCCTAAAAAAGAACAAAAGAAAACATGTTGTATAGTCTGTTTCTCCTGAAAGTTGAGGGCTCTGGGCTAGTACAATGCTGAGTTGAAGGCTATGGGCCAGTACAATATACCCAAATAACAATGTTGAGTTTTTATTTCCAATCTAGCTATGAAGAGGATTTAGGCATCTTCAACCCTTGATATAGTTGATAGGGTATCTATTATTCTTTAATCATCATTTCCTCTTATGCTATGTCTGGATAGGAGTTATTTCAGCAAGAATATATAAGAACATGTAATTTGTTTGTGTGAGCTTTACAAAACCAAGTATAATTTATTCTTTAGCAATCATTCTTTAGCAATACATATTCAACACTGAAGTCAAAGATGGCCAAGATGTAGATTCTAGTGGTTTCTGAATGAGCTCTCTAATGGGACTTTGCAAACTTTTAGACAATGGTGTTCTGGGTACTGACCTTATTTCTTAGTTCCCCTCTATGTCTTTAAAATGAAAGTGTGTAATTTAAGGTAGCTCAAAGGCATATTGAGTTTTTATTGTGATTCAACTATGTCCCTTTCCAACTGATGTTTAATTCCTGGTTTTCTTGTGCAAATGAAAGTAGTTGACCTAAGTCCTACTTGCTTTAGGTTTAAGTTTATTGGAAGAATAATAGTTGCTCAGATAGTACTTTTCCAAACTAGATATTGTTCCTTGCCTTCTTTTTATGTTTAGATGGCCAGTAAAAATAAAGCTGCTTGGATTGGTTAATTATTCATGTAAATATTAAGCAGGAATGTTACTGGAACATTTTTCTTTCATCAAGCCATTCTGCTAAATATATCACCAGCTTTATTTCTCCCATGTTCTTCATAGAAGTAGCAATTCCAAGTGTGTGGAACTGGATCTAAGAGCATGTTGCTGCCTAGTGATACAGTATTACTGCTGATAAAGATCACAACTGGATTTTACTTCATTTCTATCTACCACTGTTAAAGAATCTGGGAAGCTTAAGATCATATATGAGGCTCATTTGATTTACTTCTGCCACTATCCTCATTTATGGAGTTAAAACTGATATATTACTATGGCTACTGAAATTGACAATTACAGGTTTTGAACTTATTTTGCCATAGTCATTGGCTCTGTAAAATCTGCAGTTGCATTTAATGGTTTGCAGAGAATGGTTAGCAAGATCACACACACGCACTTCTCATCCCTATGTATGGTTTGTCTCTTCTTTAATCTCAGATTTCCTACCAGAAGATTGGAGTTTGAGGGTGCTATGCAGTATCATGCCTATTCCTAACACTGCAGTTTTCTGGACAGACAGCTCTGATGTTGAAACCATTCTCCTAAGTTAGGAGTCGCAGCCTTCCACAATCATTTCAGTCTTTACTTTCCATAGTTTCTCTAGTTCCTTCTTCCGATCATGGCATTTTTCCAGCTTCTCATATTCCTTCTTTTCTTAATATTGCTGTGACTTGGCATCCCTATAGCTGTCTAATGCTTGGCAGTTTGGAAGCTTTCAACATTAACTTTCATAGCTGTCGTTGAGGAGCTCAAGATGTGTGTAAGCAACTAATTCAGTTTTTTAACATATTATTAAAGAAATATATGAAAATAGGAGAGCTGGTTTGGTGTAATTATTAATGGCTGAAGACTAGAAACCAGGGAAGTTGGTTCTAGTCTCACCCTAGGTACAAACGCAGCTAGGTGATTTTGGATCACATTTTCTCTTCACCCTAGGAAGGAGGCAATGGAAAACCACTTGTGAAAAAACTGTCAATGCTTTTGGAAAAAAATAGTAAATTAAAGTATGATCTACAATAAGTGGAACTGATGTTTGCATCTAAGAAGATAGGAGACAGGAGGAGATCAAATCCTTCTACCCTTTTCTAGATAAAGTGAGATTGTGAGATTGCCCAAGCTGTTCTTCATACAGTTATTTCTCATGAGGAGATGGCAGAACGTGAGAGAATCAGGAACCAAGGGAATGTTCCACTTGTTCCAGCTCCAAACAAGCCTTTTAAGGAACACTTAAGTTTTCACTTCCCTTGCTTACCAGTTTCAGAAATTGCATATAACTGCTTTTAAAAAGTTAGATACTTTCAAATGACAAGACTAGAAATGCTGGCTAAGTGCCATCAATCCTTAATATAAGAAAATTAAGAGGTAACTTTTGTAACTTTCAAAACATTTAAATAAGCAGCAAAAAAGAAGACAAGGTTTGCCTTGGAAAACAATTAAAGATTAAGGGTTCAGAAAACATTGAAATATTGGACTTTAAGATGTTAAGATTTTGAAATTAATTTTAAAGAATACATTTATTTTTGTGAGAAAGAAACTGTTTTTGATATTGGAGACATAAGAAGACAAGCAACATATAATGGAGTTTAGAGATATTTTTGAGGAACTGCATTAGGACTTTGAATCAATAATGTCAGCTATATTATGTTGTCTTGGGAACAGTCAAAATGTCTCTCTTTGTTATGTAATATTCCACTGTTTTATTTAGATTAGGATCATTCCTTCCAAATATGGACTTGCTTATAGTTAAGAGTTGAGATATGGAATATTTATTTGAATGATTTATATTCTTATGGTCTCTTTAGATTTGCTGACATCTAAATGGAAAAAATGTGGTGGATTGGGTTTTCATACAGTTAATTTGGTGTTTTCCTTTTTTTCTACAGTTATTTAGCATTTAAATTCATTTTGTATTTAATTGTCTTCCACTTAAAGTAAGGGGTATTTGTATGCTTGTTCTATTTAAAGCAAAAATTCAGGTTTTTTATCATGTTGAACTTGAGCAGGTTTTTTGTTCATACTACAATATTGGGGCCACTTTATGCTTTTTAAATACTTATATCTAGCTCAGCCTGAAATCTGACAGAAACACATCTAGATAATCTGTTTCTTCCAGGATTCTCCTCAGCTTCAGGCTGACCATCTTCAGAGACTGGTTGATAGCCATCAAAAACTTATGAGTCTAACAGCAGGTTCTTAAATACGAGGTACACCGTGGATTCTTTCAAGGTTGGGGGAAATCATCTCCTCCATCAAAGAAGCCAACACTTCTACACAGAACAATTGAAGATAATCTCTCTGGCTGGTTTTACAATCTAGGCAGGACTCAGATCCAGTAAATATATGGCTAAGATAACAAGAGAGAGGGGAAGAAGAGAAGGAAAGGAGAGAGGGAAAGGGAGAGAGAGAGAGAGAGAGAGAGAGAGAGAGAGAGAGAGAGAGAGAGAGAGAGAGAGAGAGAGAGAGAGAGCTGTCCACTTTCTTAACAGGCATTGGCTCAAACTTATCCCATATCACATTATCTAGCAGATGTTCTGAAGACTCTCCCTATCCAATAAAGAACAGGACATATTAAACAGGGCTGCTGAATGGCTATCAGCAAACCTGGTAAGAAGAAATGATGTTTTTCCACCCTTATCACCATGAGGTAATCCTTTATTGGGTTCTTACCTGTGTCAAATCAGAGTTGCTTTAGAATTTCCTCTAAGGATGCTCTAGTTGTCTCTTCTTGAGTTTAATTCCCTAGAGCTAGTGGGCACCCTGAGATTAGCATACATGGAGATACATATATATGGAGAGACCATATAAGAGCACTGTAATCCAAGGTCCCATCCACTCATCCATGCCACTGGTGACTAAACTGCCCACCAGTTCCTCAGGGAAAACTCCAATGTCTTTCTGGAACTCTGCTGAGTCTATCAATTGCCTGACAGGGCCAGTTGAATGGATCCTATCTCCTGATAGCAAAAGGTGACACTAGTGAACTGAAAGGTAACTAGGGAGTGACTTGCCTAGAACAACAAATTGATATTAATGTACTCCATTGCCAGATCAGATTTTAACTGCCCAAGACCAAAACAGATATAATATGCATCCTCTGGTATGCATCAGGCCATCATTGTGGCAATGATTGCCATGGAGATCACAATTCCTGGTTCTCCACTGACTCAATATCACTGGGTGGCAAATTGAAATCCCCAAGAACTGACAGCCTTGGGGACTCTATTGCCAGCCCAGCAAAGAATTCAGCAGCTCAGACAGAGAAGACTGAATAAATAGGCATATATTATTTTGCTGCATAAGGTCAAGGTGATATGTTCATACTCTACATCGTAACTGGAATTTCTTCTCTCTGTATCTGCAAGTTAGCCATTACCTATTGCTTGATACTTTCTTTCAAGTAAGCTTGATAAAGATGCACCTTAACTCTCATTCTCTTATCTCTCAAATGTCTCGATGTGTGGCAGAAACAGAGCATACTTTCATTATATCACACAGATTAAAATGGAGAGAATGGGTTCATTATTTAGTGTTAAAGAATGTCGGAGATCCTAGATTCCATTTTTGACCACTCCAATCAGAATGGAAGAGAAATTTCTTCATGTTACTATATATTACCAACTAAAATAGGTTTTCAAATCTGTGCTCAATTCACAATATTCTGAAAATTAAATTTTGTCACAATTTTGGGGAAAATGTATCAGAAGAAATAGTTTCCTAAGGAAGTACACACACAAAGCAAAATGTACATTAAAATGTTGTACTATACCAAGGATATCAAACTCAATTTCATTGAGGGCCACATCAGGGTTGTGTTTGATCTTGGGGGGGACGTGGCCAGAGTGGGCATAGCCACCGTGATATCACTCATGTTGGGGGCGCTTGTGGTGGCCCCAGTGCTCTGTCAGCTAAAATGGGACCCTGAGCTCTGTTTTCAGCTGCAGCAGCCTCCTGCAACCCTCTGCCATTGAAAACTGAGCTCAGGAGGGCTACCAGTGGCCCTCGAGAGCTCCATTTTTGTCTGCGACGGCTTCCTGCAATCCTCTGCCAGTGAAAACATATCTCAGTCCTCCCAAGCTCTGTTTTCACTGGCAGAGGCACTATGGACTGGTCCTTCATTGTTTTCAGAGCTCCCCATGGACCACATCTAAGCACCCTGTGGGCCACATTCAGCCCCTGGGCCTTGAGTTTGACACCCCTGTACTAGATGACAAAAAGATATATTTATTTTCATACTTTTTCCTGCTAAATGTATATGTTAAGAAGACGTCAATTTTTTTTTAAAAAAAATCCTAAATTAGCACTACTCTTTTTCTTACTTCCCATCTGGGGATCCATTCAGTGCTGATAGCTCTGGGTTACATGAAAAAAGTATACAGGTAGTGCTGAACCTACAACCATTCATTTCGCCTTCAGAAATACAACAGCACTGGAAAAAAAAGTGACTTACCACAAGACTTCTCACATACAGCTGTTCGCAGCACCTCCAAAGTAATGTTATCAAAATTTGAGCACTACAACAGTTGTGCCATCATCATCTGTGACTTTCCCAGTTGGCTTTCAACAAACAAAATCAGATTCATTTAATAACCGCATAACTCACTGAACAACTGAGGCAAAAAGAGGCACAACTCCCTTAACAGCCACTTTGCTTAGCAATAGAATTTCTGGTGTCAATTGTGGTTGCAATTCAAGGATTATCTGTATACCCAAGAATAGGGCAGTTTTCAATGCCATTTCGTAAAACCTTATGGCTTGATTGTTCCAAATGTGCTTTTTCAGGATGCAAATGGACTTTCTTGTTTTTTTCTTTGAAGATGTTTCTCATCCAAGAAGCTTCTTTAGTTCTGACAGGATAGTGGAGAATGGAAGGATCCACTATCCTGTCAGAGCTGAAGAAGCTTCTTGGGTGAGAAGTGAAGAAAAAACTTTAAAGAAAAAGCAAGGAAATCCAGTTGCCTCCTGAAAAAGCACCTTTGGGACAACCATGACCTGGATGACTTAGAATTTCTACAGACTTATGGCTTGATTGAATATTTATATTTATAATTCTCTAATTGTTGTGTATTTATTTTATAGTAGCCTTCCTTTCTAGCTCAGTGGAAACTATGCAGAGTGTCTATTTATTGACTGTCATACATCTCCTCACTTTCCCAATAAAAAAAAGAATATTTCATTATTAGTCCGTCGTTCAGAACACCCTGACGACAAACAATGTCAGCAAGTTTGTGGCCATCACTGACTTTACAGTGCTAGTGCTAATGGAGAGTTTTGTTTTGCATATTCAGGGGTTTATATTCAATGTAGTAATTAAGTCTAGTCAAGAAGTCAAAACAGCAATTCCCTAATGAATAAAGTATTATGTTAAGGAAACAAAAGGTGCCATTGTATTCAATTGCATTCCTCAAAGTCACCTTAAGTCCATTAATGCTGTTAAGTGTATTTTGTGTTCAATTAAAACTTTCAGAAGTGGCAGTGACTTTTTAGAAGAAAGGTACTTCAAATGGTATGAAAACAGAGCTACGTGGAAATTTAGGAGCATTTTACACAGTGAGGGTAAATTCCACCATGAAAGCTTTTTGAGATTTATTGCTTAGGAACAAAGAATATTTCTCTTTCCTCCCCCTCCCCCTCTCTTTTTCTCCTTCTGTCTCTTTTTTCCTTCCCTCTCTCACCCACTTTCCTCCCCCCCTTCTCCTTCTATTCTTCTCCATCTCTCTCTCTCTCTCCCTTTGCCTCTCTCTCTCTCTCTCTCTCTGACAACCATCCATCTGAAGCATGTTTTCATTTAGAGGCATATTTTATTTAAATTATGGTGGTGCTGAACTTGTTAAAGATGCTGAGTCCAGGTTCAAGACTCGAGTGCCGCATGAAGGGGTGAGCTTCGTTAACTACCTCAGCTCCTGCCCATCTAATAGTTTGAAAGCATGCAAATGTAGGTTCCACTATGGTGGGCAGGTAACAGCATTCAGTATGCCTCAATGTATAGTCAGGATGGCCGTAGGACCACAGAAATGTCTTTGGACAACAGTGGTACTCTTGGCTAAGAAATGGAGATGAGCACCACCCCTAGAGTCAGAAACAACTGGATAGGGGAAATCTTTAATCTCTTTGGGGTGCGGTTTAGAGCCTGTTAGACGCCTGAGAACTGTATGGGAATAACATCTGCCATTTTGTATAAATTGCAGGACTATCTGTCATATAACATGCACGAATATGCTTGCATGAGAAGATATATAACTTGAAAATTTCATTTGAAATGTCAGGGCACTCCTGAAAATTCCAGATTTTATGAATTCCAAAAAGAACTTAATTTTATGATGTTCTTGCTTGCATGGGGTTTGTCAAATTAATTATAAAATATTTTTTTGTGGCTCTGTCTGACACCTGCCCTTTTCTCCCTCACAAAGAGCCACTGCTATTGAACAATTAAGTGAACTGCATATTTTGGCAAATCTCAGATATTTCTAATTTCTGCATTTAGAACCCAATTAGACCATTCCTAATTATATTATCAAACCTTTAAACAATAACTAGCCAAAGCCACTTTAAAGTTTGAGTAAGTATAATCTTATACTTTGAATAGAAACTGATGTCTCCTGGAATGTCATTAGTAGAGGAGCAGAGGCCTTCTGCACATTACAGACACAACATCAATTTGAAATTCCAGGGCTGCCCTTGGCAAACTCTCATATCCTGCTGTATTCAGTAAGCTGCTGTTTGCTTTGGGAAGTATTGTCACAGTCTCCAGGTTAACTCACAGTTGGTTATGCTAATGGTTATTGCCTGAAAATAGCACTTTTACCACCTGCTTCTAGTATTTGCACAATACAGTCCCCTGTCCCAGTCACTGATATGTTCAATTCAGCACCATTTCTGGAATTAAAATTTATCCCCCTATGATCGTTAGCTTTAGCTCTCATTCATAGTACTGGCAAGTTTCACATTGACTTTAATAATGCAGCATCAGTGGCCATATAAATGGAATGTGCTATCGGCACAGAGAATAAGAAATGAAATGGCGTGAATATAATAAAGAAGAAAACTCAACTTTTCTTTAGTACTATTGAAACTAATGCAATTCAAGCATCTACCAGATTTTAGAAATTGTAAAAGAATAATAATTACTGGCTTACAATTCACGAGATACAATTTAAGTACCTGGATTGTGCAGTAGATTTGGATACAAAAACACAGGTGCTTCAGGGCACCTGGGGAGCAGGAGCAGCATCTACCTGCAAATGTGTCTTTTCCGAAGAGATCACACTGCAGCCACATAGGACAGCCACAGAACCTAAAGGCCCTGTCACACTGCCTAACGGATGCAAAACGGACACAACGGACGAGCAAAATGTTCCATCCGTTGTTACCCGCTCTCAAAAGGGGCA
>BHFT01007662.1:0-27721 GCA_004320025.1 Laticauda laticaudata | reverse complement strand
ATAAAAGGGCTGCCGCGGCTTGAGCCAATGTTCCATTTTCACTTGTAAATCAACTAATAAAGACTTGTTGTTGGAATCCGGTCTACCTCGCATTTTTCTGAACGGAACAGTTTCCCACTTTCAAATTATTGTTTAGTGAAACATTTATTGCTTTAGTTTCATTGATTCATGTGAAGTTTGCTTAAATTGCTTTATACTGTTGAAGCAAGATCTGTCTGTCTGCCTATCTAAATTGTGCTTTGGCTCCACACAATATGGTAAAATTTAAATAGCTTGATTTTACAGTGGCAGATTTTGTTAAAAATCAGTGAAACAGATACATAATTTTTACTTACCTCAGATTCAATAATTACTCACAATCAGTACAAAATACTAGGTTATATTTTAGAGAATTTGTGTTATTGTCTTATTATTATAATTTCTTATTATTATGCTAGGTGTCACTTTTGTAAATTGTATTCTGTTCCTTCAAAAATGATCAGTTTAGGCTTACTAAATGGAAATCATTCCATTTATTACCGGATCATGACTGATTCAAAGTGACACAGATAAAATATTTCAAAACACATGATAAAATGGATAAAAAGTAAGAAATAAGATCACAAATTGCCATGGCCCAGAGCTGCTGATAGAGCTAGATTTTTAAACCTCTTTTAAAGCCCAGAATGCTTGATGCCTTTGGAACTCAGCTAGTACTTGCCTATAGTATACGGGCGAGAGAAAGATCAATGAGTTTGTTTCTTGCAGCTTTTAAAAATTGAACAAGTGTCTTTCTGGGAGAGGAATGGAGTTAAAGCAAGAGAAAAAAATTGGAGAACTTTGTTCTGAAACTTTCCCCTTGGCAAGCGGGGTCTGGTTTCCCAAACCCTAGCAAGAGCTAGGAAAAGATTTGCAGTCTCATGAGGCCAGTTTATTGGAACAGAAAATTCTGAAATTCACTATTTCCGCCAGAAATTGTTGGAGCGCTGAAGATGGCAAAGGAATCAGGCTTAAGTGCTGTGGGGTCTTGTCAGGGGATTGGGAAGAACAGAGGCAGCATCCACATAGTCTGTTGTAAGAGAGTGAACAACTGTAGAGACCCCTGCAGCCATCCAAACTTTGAAACAGGTTCAAATGTAGTTTTGGACTATATGTAAATTCAAATGTGCGTTAAGTGACCTCTTATATTTCAAGGACTATCTCTACCTCATTTGAAAATTACTTTTGTTTAGTTATGGATGGCTATGGCTCTGAAGATGGCATATCTGCAAATTCATCCTTATATTGGTTGTTAAATCTGAAAGTACATCAATAGATACAGATTGAAATGGCCTTGCTTTGCAATTATTGTGATTCAGAGAATGCTTTTGTACTTTTGTATCTAGTTTCTGATTTTCAGACCAAAGCAAGAGACTCTTTGCTGTATTAGCATTACAAGGATGGATTGTGCATTAGCACGTATTAACATCTTAGTGTCCTTTGGTTCATTTTTAAGTATTTTTCTTTCAAATAAATAAATAATGAGTAGCTGTGTATAGAACACATCACCCATTTTCCTACAGTTTCTACACGAAGGATACTAGAAGAAAATGAAAAATATTCCAGATTCACAGAAAGTTGCAGCTGCTGTTAATATTAATAGAAGTATTTTTTAAAAGACTAAGTTAAATTTCCTGATCCTCTCTATGATTATATAGTCTGTGTGTCTATGATCCTGATGATTCAATATCCATTTTATAAATTAATATTTAACATAATAGGAATTCAGCTTCTATGATAAATACTGAAAACAGTTTGATATGTTTTTTTGAAATCACTTTTTTTTCAATAGTAGTTCTAGGACAAATAAAAGTCAGAATCATCAAAGAGAATGTCTAGTCTTCATGGGATTCTGACTGGAAGAATATACTCTGCTTGTTATTTATTCAATAGAGCAACCATTTAAGGAGACAGGAATATTTAATCAAAATTTGGCATGTAGAAAATCAACATTATTAGTCATCAATCTTAATAATATCTTATTTCTACTTTGTGCAGATGTAATAATATGGATATTTTACAGTCTCTTGGAAGATTCAGAAAGCTAATTATAGAAATGTCAGAATTTCCATAGGAAGATAACCCTCCTCTTAGCAGTGGCAAGGGAACAAAACAAACTGATAGTGATTAAAGTGTCACAAAGTAATTACATTTTCTTCCAAATAAACCATTGCTTCCCAATAAATAATTAAAACAAGCAGTGTTCTTCAAGATACAGTGGTTCAGCAGCTGTGATTAAAAAGTTCTAGCAGGCATTATAATATTTTTTTTAATGATAAATTTTCTCCCATTTCCAATTTGTCAGATTTTATTACCTGCACTTCTTTGTTTTTTAAATTTTTTTCTGGTTCAGCTGGAAGAATAAGTTTGTTCTTCTGCCAAATACATATGCTGAAATCTCCATTCCATATTAATTTCAAAAATGAAATATTATTCTATTAAGCTATAGTATGGAATAGTTGAAATTAAAATTAATTTTACAAGTAAAATAAAATATAGCGGGGGTCACCAACTTTTTTGACCTCGGGGACCACCAAACTCATAATTTTAAATCCCAAGACCATGAATAGGAATTTTTTAAAAAAAGATAATATATTTAACATAAAAAAATATTTTATGTTAAATATAAATGTAATATTAAAAATAATTTTATACACACACACACATACACACACACACACACACACATATATATATATGTGTGTGTGTGTGTTTAAGTTTTTGCGGGTACTTACATGTATGCAGTTCAGCTTCCTTCGGGTATTATCCCACGTCATTGTAGTTGTGCTTTTAACGTTGTAGCAACGTTTTGGCAGAATCTCATCTGCCATCATCAGGCTTCTGTATTGAGTTTGTCTGTGGGTCAGGCTATCACAGCCATTTAGTTTAATAATAGGATGGGCTTGGGCCTGGGTCCTGATGAGGGGGATTGGCGGTGGTGTCACGTGTTGTTTCAGATCTGGTGTTGGTTTTCATGGCTGGGACTCGTTTGTTGGTGAGGGCTAGCTTCCAGATGTGGTAGGCGGGAGGTATTGGCCGGTCTATTCATGTTATGGGGGTGTTTCTCTATCTCGATGCTTCTCTGGTTTTATTCTCTTGCTGGAGTGTTCAGTGTTGGATATTAATTTGGTTCCTTCGAAATTAATTTCATGTCCTGTGGCTTTAAGTACTGGAAGAGGGAGGAAGTATTTTCTTCTCTTCTGACTGTGTTTTGTGTTCTGCGATGCATGCATTTATTCTCCTGTTGGTTTGTCCAATGTATGTGGCTGGGCAATTGTTGCACGGTATTCATAAACTCCTTGATTTTTTAGCTGGATCTTGTCTTTGGGGTTTCTTAGGATGTTGGCTATTTTTGGTCAGTGCCGAAGGCTGTCCTGATATTGTGTTTGTGGAGAATTTTGCTGATTTTGTCTGTGGTGCCTTTGATGTAGGGGAGGAGTGTGATACCATTGTCTTGTTCTGTGTCTTGGTTTTTGGGGGTATCTCTTTTTGGATTAGATTGGTGATAGTGTTTTCTTGGAATCCGTTGGAAATTAATACGTTAGTGAGAGTGTGTAGTTCTGTTCTCAGGTGTCAGCTAGGCGTTTGTTCTGGAGATGAGGGTCTTGCTACAGAGTTGATCTGCGCAGGGTGGTGATGGAATTGTGCATTTAGGTACCGGTTGGTGTGTGTTTTTTTCTGGTAGATGGTGTGTCCTAGGGAACCATTGGATTTTTTGTAAATTATTTTTAATTTAAGTCCAGGAAGGGAAGTTTGTTTTTGTGTTCTGTTTCCATGGTGAATTGTATTTTGGGGTGTAGGTTAAGATGTGTGAAGAAGTTGCCCAGTTTTTCTTCCCGTGTGGCCAAATTACAAAAGTGTCATCTACATATTCTGAGCCAGAGTTTGGGTTTGTGTTCGGATTTGGTCTAAAGCATTGGTTTCAAATGTTCATGTATAGGTTCGTGATGACAGATGAGAGGGGTGATCCCATGGTGTGCTCCTTCTATCTGTTTGTATTTTTGTCCATTGTGGATGAAGTATGTGTTGGTTAGACAGTGGTTGGTCAGATCTAGAATGTGACCAACATCTAGGATGTTTGGGGGCACTGTTAAGGCTTCTTTGATGGTATTTGGGTGAAGAGGAATATGACATCGAAGCTCAGAAGTAGGTCACTGGGTTGTAGGTTTTGTTTCTTTATTGTTTCTATGAAGTGGAAGGAGTTTTGTATGTCTGAGGTGATGGATTCTGTGTAGGGCTGGAATTGTTTGGCAAGAAATTTAGCAAGATTCTGTAGAGGTGAGCCTATGGAGCTTACTATGGGTCTGAGTGGTATTCCTTCTTTGTGTATCTTGGGGATACAATGTTGCTGTCTTTCCTCAAGTTGGTGAATGCTTTTTGTTCTTCTCTGTGTAGGTTGCTTCTGGGTGGGTTGCTGGAGCATAGGGCGTTGGTGACTTCAAGTCTGATTTTGTTGGCTGCATCTGGGTTGTTTTTGGTTAGGCTAGCTTCAACTCCGCATATCATATTTTCAGTGGGATGTGTTTGGGGGAGACTGCAAAGTTGAATCCTTTGGAAAGGACATTGGTTTCTGCTATGGTGAGGGTTCTGTCTGATATGTTGTGTCCTGTTTGTTTCATGTGTTGTTGTNAGTTGTTTGGATTTGTCCCAGAGTGCTGGGTGGATTTTGTTGCTGAGTTTGAGATGGAGTGTGAGTAGGTCTCTGTTGGTTTGGTCTAGTAGGAATCTTTTCTTGTGGAGTTCATTTCTGATTAGGGCTAATTCCATTCTTTTCAGGATCCTTTCAGTGGCTGAAGTTTTGGAATGGAATTTGAGTTGGAAGCATGTGGGGATCACATTTTTGTCTGGCAATTGCGTAGGAATGTGAGATCACACAAGATGGTGGCTCTTAGGAATTCGAGTTTCTTGTAGGTCCTGGTTAGCTGGAAGGTTTCCTCTCTGCAGAGGTACGATATTTGTTTTCATAGATTTTCATGGGTACAGGTATGTAGGTCTAGGTATGTTCGGGTGTGTGTAGTTCTCGCTTGCACAAACAGGCTGGTTATTAGGAGCCTGTCTTCTTCAGTGCTCTTTTGGTCTGGGCATTTGGTTTCTCCCCGCCACCCATGCCAAAGGAAAGCCAGCCAGGTTTCTCCTTACCTCCTACCCTTCCCCACACTCAAACCCACGCTGGAAAAGTGTGTTGGCTTTTCCAACATGCCTTTCTCTGGTGCTCTCTCACAATTCTTCACGTTCTTCCAGGCCTGGCTTACTGAGGGGGAAAAGCAGCCCTGACATCTCTGCTGCCCCCCCAGGAAAAGAAAGCAAGTAGAAACAGCTCTCTTTGGGGTGAAAGAGCAAGAGAGATCAGAAGGCACAGGCAACAGAAAGTGGTGCTTTTCAAAGGCAGCAGTTTATGCCTTCTTTTCCTTGGGCCTTCCTTAATCTCAGTTCTTTTGCCCCAGCAAGAACTATGTTTCTGCTCACTTTTCCTGTGCTTTCCCTGGGCAGCGATGGCTTGGGCTGTGGTGGGGGGCAGCAGAGCAGAGCACCGAAAGGGATGACAAAACTGACACCAATGTCCCATTCTGGACCTCTGAACTGGATGGTGAGTGCAGACTTGTCCACTCCACCCCCTCCCACCACCAGCAGCCAGTACTTTTCTTGCCCTGGGCCATCCCTACAGCCTGTGGCCATTGAGGAAGAGCTTAGGCCAGGAGAGGCAAACTGGAAGGTGCGGGAATGCTGCGCAAATGCAAGTAGCATGGCATTCCTGCACCTTCTGGCTATCTCCATTGCTCGCCTGTGCTGCCAGCCCCCTCTGGCTGCAATAGCACCATTACCTTGTCCTGCCCAGCGAGGTGCACTGTTTTTTACAGGTTTGCAGGTTTGCGCTCAGCCAAAGGACAGGAGCCAGCAGTTGGGCAGGCTTTGAGGGATGGTTTGGGGGGATATTTCTTGTGGCCCACCAAAATTTTCTCATGGTCCACCAGTGGGCTGCGGCCCATCAGTTGGTGACCCTTGATCTATAGCATACAATCCTTTCATACTTTTATTCTGTATTATTGATTTATTTTTTCCTTTGACCCTCAATATTCTGTTCTGGTTGTTTCAGAATTCTCTGAAATTTAAAAAAAAAATCACTTGATTTGATCTGATTTCAAATCAAGTGATTATATATTTCAAACTCCAGGAAGTTCAGAATGGTATGTTTTAATCAATAGCCGTTCAAGTGAATTTGATGTTTTTGTCTTCAATTCCAATCACCTTGCACAAACATTAAGGGCTTCTCTATGCATTAGCAAATTGCTTCTTAAATGTAAGAGATTATTTAGCATATATATTTTCTCTTCTGTATAACAGACATCTGGCTATCTGAAAAGTATCATGGTTTTCTTTCCTTTTCTGTTCCCCCTTTTCCATACCCTTAAATAAATAGACAGTAATCAAGAGGAAAAACAATCTAGTTAGAGCAATCAACTAATGGAATAACTTGCCTTCAGAAGTTGTGGTTGCTCCATCTCTTGAATGTTTCAAAAAAAGAGTAGATAACGATTTGTCTGAAATAGTATAGGGACAACTCTATTCTATATTCTGTGTTCTAAATGTATAAAGTTCATTTAATCTTTTCTTACATAAGCTTTTTCTATTCTATTTTTCTTACAGGATCTTTTCTGTACTATTTTCTCTTTCTGAACAAGATTCATTCTAATGTGTGGATAATGTAAACACTGTTTTATTTGACATATATAAAAATGGGATATAATAACATACAGTATTGTATTTAGTACTTTCTAATAAGAAAAATGGTACTGTTTAATGGTATTTAATAATTGCTGCATTGATGATTGATCTGTTCCCAAAAGCACTTTGTAATTCAAGTTAATAAAACATTATAATTGTTTTTACAACCAATTATTTTCCATTAAATACCTCCAAGGATTCTTGATAAACAATTAGTAACATGGGGTACACAGAAGGAGAAAACCATGATCATAAAGGGAGAACAAATTGAAGCTCTTTAACCTATTTTGTCTGGTTATAAACTTGATTTTGAATTTGAAAAATTTTGAAATGCCATTTGGCTAGCTGTATTTTTTTAAAATTGTCAGTCACTTTATTTCCTATGGTAGCCTTGTAACCATTGTCTTTATCCTACATGAATTACATTCTTTACATTGTGCACTATGTAGGAAATGAATGTTGTCTTATAAAGTGTCCTGTTTGTTCAAATCCAAGAAAGTAAGTTTAAATGTTTTAACATAATCAATACTCATAACTTTTGATACAAACTCTGATTCTTCCTAGAATATGTCTTGTATTGGAGTGTAAGAGAACACTAACTTCTACTGTTCACATATATTTATGTATAAATGCATGTATTTATTTATTTGCATTTGATGAGAACATGACCCAAGAAAAGTAAATCTGTACAAAAAGTCCATATAATCACATATAAACCTGCTATGAAATTATGGCAGTGGCCTCATAACTGTCCAATTTAACTATTCAAGTGATTGCTTTTGGTGTTTGTTCATGAAAATTTACTAGGAAATCAGAGAATGCACATTGTAGACAATCTTGCACAATATGTTTAATATTGTTTACAATGTCTCAGATACAATATGTTCAGTTGAGTGTAAATGAATGCAGCATATTGATAATGTGCAAAGAATAGAATGTGTACTGCTAATTGACTAAAAGATCCAATATTTTATCAAGAAAAACTTTCTCAACATAACCAATATACTACAACAATAGAAACAAATCTTAAAAGAAATGACGTCTACAACAACTACAACTACAATTCTGAAAACTGGAATTAAGGCTACCTCGATATTAACAACTATGTCAGACAATTGAAGAGACAATACTAATGGAAAAACAAACTACCTCCCTGAATGTTAATATCCCTGAATGTTCATCTTCAAGCAATTCTGCTTACTCTACAAGAATCAATGTCAAAGCTGCAACAATGATGAAATACCACAATGAGACAAGAGCAGATATAAATAATCTAAAAGAGGAGGTAGAAAAATTAAAAGCAGAAATGAAGGCAGATATTTCTAAAGTAGAAAAGAAAGTTGGAATAATACAGCAAGCTTTGGAGAAAAATGAAGCAACAATAAAGGAGGTAGAGAAAAGAACAGAATGAACTGAAAAAAACTGGAAAGGGTAGATGAACAACTAAAGAACGTGAGCAAGGAAATGGAGGACTCTTTCATCTACTTAGAGATGGACAAAATTGCTACATACTTTAGATTCCAGAATATAGCGGAATCAAGAGAAGAAGATCTGGAACAAATAATGGCAGCAAAATAACCTACAACAAAAATTTAAAGAATTAGAAATTCAATTACAGAATTCCCCAAAGGATTCAAGATTGCAAAACCAGATGACAATAAATCATCAAAAACAAATTGAATTTAATTGAACAAGAAAGAATGATTCCAAATTTGAATTCAACTAGACGAATTTATTTTAAGCATGCTAATAAGCCAGGGAGATGGCTGACTTTAAAAAGGGAAAGAAAAAAAGATTGATTTACCAATTGACAGATAGAAATGGAGATACACAGCAGAGGATAGAACAGAAAAAAGAAATTGCCCATAAGTATTTTGAAGACTTATATAAAAAGGAAGAGGTCAATGAGGATAGGATAAGAAGTTATTTAGATAAAATGAAAGATAAAGTAATTGAGGAAGAAATGAAAGAATTATTAAACAAAGATATTACATGGTCTGAACTGAAAACAGCAATAGAAAACCAGAAAAAATAGTAAAGCTCTGGGAGCAGATGGGATCCCAGGGGAATTATATAAGGCAATAGGTGAACTAATAGGACTCCTTATGGTGGAAGTTTTTAACAATGTCTTACTGGCAGCCAGAATGCTGGTCGCATGGAGGGGCGTATTGATTTCATTGATCCTGAAGGAAGATTTGGATCCCTGATATATACAAAACTATAGGCCAATTTCCTTGTTAAATACGGATTATAAAATATTTGCTTCTATTGTTGCAAACAGATTAAAAATAATTCTGAATGGTTTTATTCATCAAGACCTATATGGATTTCTCCCAAATAGACAAATCAGGAGTAATTTAAGAATAGTATGAGATGTCCTGGAATTTTATGAAGCTCACCCCGATAAACAAATAGCTCTTATGTTTTTAGATGCACAAAAGTCCTTCAATAACCTGAATTGGCAGTTTTTAATTCAAAAAATTTATAATATGAATCTAGGCACCAACTTTGAAAATATTATTACTACTATTTCTGATACACAACAGGTGAATAACATGATAAATGGGGAATATACCCACCCAATTAAAATAGGGAAAGGAGTCAGACAAGATTGCCCACTCTCACGCCTGCTCTTCATATTATAATTGGAAACATTACTAACATATATTGGACAAAATTCAGATATAAAAGGACTAAAGGTTAAGAAAGAAGAATATAAGCTGCAAATGTTTGCAGATGATATATATTTTTTTATCGAGGAGCCAATTGAAAGAGGACAAAAATTGATGAACAAATTAGAACAATTTGGTGTAGTGGCAGAATTAAAAATTAATAGAAAGAAAACAAAATTAATGACGAAAAATCTAACAGGAAAACAGAAGTTAGAATTAGAAAAGATTATGGGATTTCAGGTGATAAAGAAAGTTAAGTACTTTGGAATATGGCTGACAGCGCACTGTAAAACATTAAAAGAAAATAATTATGACAAACTATTGCAAAAGGTAAAGAAGGATTTAGAAATGTGGGGTAAAATGCAAATGTCATTATTTGGTAGGATTGCTACAATTAAAATGTCTATTTTCCCAAAATTTCTCTATATATTTCAGATGATACCAATTAAAATACCTGAAAAGTATTTTGAAGAACTTAACAAAATGATCACAAAATTCATCGGACAAAAGAAAAAAAATGAGAATAAATTTAAAGGCATTGCAAGATATGAAGAGCAAGGGTGTGATGGCCCTTCCAAACTGGGAGTTGTACTACAGTGCAGCCTTCCTAGTATGGTTGAAGGGATGGGTGAAGTTAACAAGATAATATTAGTTTTAGAAGTCCATGACTTACAGAGAGGGTGGCATGCTTTTTTATGGGATATCGGGAAAACCATTCAGAAATACTTTCATAGACATTTAATTAGAGATGCATGACTGACCAACTGGAAGAAAGTAAGGGAGAAACATTATTTAAAGATACCAATCTGGATTTCAACAATGGAAGCAATGATCCACCCAAACAATTTGGATATTTCTAAGATGATTAAATATAAGGACTTATTGGATGCGCAAGGAGAATTGAAACTGTAGCAAGATCTTCAAGACCAGGGAGTACAAATTGATAGATGGGCATATCTTTAAATTCAGAGTAGATACAAACAGGATAAGAAAGAATTTGGAATCAGTTATAAACTCCAGCAATTAGACAAAATTCTATAAGATCCAGATAAAAAAAATATAACAAAATTTTATAATTACTTACTATAGGCAAAATTAGAGGAATAAATTGTCAAAGGGAATATGATAGCCTGTAGTAGGAATATAGGACGCAGTATAACCTTAATAGAATGGGAGAAGGTTTGGAGTAGAAACAACAAAATCACAAAATCGGCAGCCTACAAGGAAAATGCCTACAAGATATTTTACAGATGGCAGCTCCCCCTCTCTAGACTTGCAAAAGTGCGCCCCAACATGAGCCTGAATTGCTGGAAATGTAAAAAAAGGAGGGAACTTTCTTCCAAATGTGGTGGTCTTGCATAGAGGCTCAAAAATATTGGCAAAAAATTAGAAAATGGTTGGAAGAAATGATAATAGAACAGATCAAATTTAAATCAGAGTTCTTTTTATTAGGAATTTTTAAGAAACAACTCTCAAAAAAAGTGAAGTATACAACAATACATATTTTGACAGCAGCCAGACTGGCCTTTGTACAATGTTGGAAGCAACCTCATATTCCATCAGAGGAAATGATTATTCAAAAAATAGCAAACTGTGCAGAGGTGGACAGATTAATTTTGGCATTAAAAGGAAAAAATATATCATTGTATTACGACAACTGGAACTGCTGGTATGAATGCATGGAATAAAGATTGAGTAAACAGTAAAGGGCAAAAGAGAATAGTGACTAGATATATACATATATTCGCACAAGGAGTAATCGTGTAGAGGGTATAAAATCAGGTTGGAAACAAGGTCCCACAAACTGTCAAGGACAAAATGGATTTTAATTGTTTTCTGAATTTTCTTTTCCACCTTTCCTTCTTTGTCCTTCTTTATTTCTTTTTTTATCTTTCATATTTATGTATGTGTTGTATGTCTGTTTTAATTGTAAAATTAATTAAGTCTATTAAAAAAGAAAGAAAAACTTTCTCAAATGCTGTTTTATTTCCCCTTTGAACATTGAGTCTGTAGGCAGAATTTAATATTATGGGTGGAAATATCATTTCAAAGTTTACTGACTAATGACAATTGAATAACCATATGATTACTAAGCAAGAAGGCACATTTATGAAGCTTTATTCTGTTGAATGCTAGCACAGCTATTTTGAGGGCTTTACCTCCCATAAATCAAGCATAACTGTGGATTCACTGGTAATACTTCTTGTAGCATTGTCAGTAAATGCAGTGGTTATGGCTTAGCAGTTTTACTATGGAATGCAGTCTGTTCCATAAGACCAAACATGAAGAATTCTTGGTGAAAGCACTGAAATACTTTGTCATTTAAAACCTGATGTTTGAACAGTAGTGGTTACAATGCCACCACATCAGATAGAAGGTCCAACAGGCTATTTTGAAGTCTCCCCACAATGTCTCAGAATGCATCAATGTGCACTTCAAATATATTTACCAAGACATTGCAGTATTTCAGTGTTCAAAAGGGCATTAGAGTATACCAATCAAGCCAACACTTTGCAAATTCATAATACAGTCTTCCCAGTTTAGTGCATTTAGCATTCTAAAAGAATGCTAATTTCTAAAGAAACGCTAATGTTCTGACAATTGTGACTGAGACTTCTTAGAATTATAGTTCAGCAAATCTGGAAGGCACCTTTTAAAAGATGTCTTTTAGACCATTGAATAAAATTTACTCTTCAGTTACATTCCAGATAAATGTGAAAGATGTTACTATAGAAAATTTGGTAATCCTGAAAGTCAATATAAAATACACTAATCTTTTTGTATGCTGGAGATCTGAAAGTCTCATAGTACAGGTATTATTTTATTCAGTGATTGGGACCTGAAAAGCCACATGAAATTTCCTCCACCCTTTAAGAAATAAAAGTGAAATATAAAGAATCAAGATGGAAAGCAGTAGAGGATGAAACACTTTTAGGGCTTTCAAGAATTTCTAAAGAGAAAGACATAAAAGAACAGCTGGAAACATGTGAAGTTGGGAACTTATATTTTATTCACTCAGTTAATTTTTGAACAAATCAAAAGGCATGAGATACAATACTGCACTTGGATTTTGAGACTTAGATATCCATAAAGGTAAGAGAAAATATATTTTCCAATGTAGCTCAAAGGTTTAAATCAGAAAAACAAAGTTCCAGTCCTTACAGTGATAATATAGAGTACCCTAAAAACTAGCAATTACAATAATGCATTGTAGTGTTAAAATATCAAATTCAACTCAGTGCCAGCAGGCATAAAGAGATAACACTGAACCTCCCTACTTTAAATAATCACATGTGAGAACTTAATCAGGAAAGCAACCTTGAAATTATAAAGGATCGTGGAATAAACATGCTGACCCACTGTTTGTGAAAACAAATCACACATGATAAATCATTATGAAAGGAGTAAAACAGAATGATCAAGATTATATATTTTTGTATTTAACTATGAATTCACTGTATTTAAAATTCTACAATGGGGTGGCTGTTGAACTAAAGTTTTTAAAAGTAAGTTCATGCACTTGAAGACAAAGAATTTTCTGGCAGAGTACAGTACTGGGGTACAATGTTAGATACAACAATACAGGAGTGTCAAACTTTCAACATCATGTTGTCGTCATATGACATATGACTATTTCCCCCTTTGCTAAAATGCAGGTGGAAGTGGCCAGCATGTGACACATCTGGCAAGTTTGACACTTCTGCAACAATAGAATAAAAGAGTTATTATGAGTTGGAAGTCTCAGAAATTAACACTCAAAAATATCAAAGGTATAAAAGCCTTCTGAAGTTACAAATTTATTCAGATTTTTTTTTTACCTAAATTATTAGGGAGTAGCTTTATATTTGCAGCTAGAGGCAGGCATTTCATTTTGTCATGAAAAATATTTGCAAGCAGAGTTGAATTTAGATATTGCACAGGGTCAATAATCTGAAACATAATACACTAAGAAATATTTTTAAGAAAGAGTATAAAGATTTTAGAATAGCTTTCACTGTTAACTTATGTATTCTTCTCATGTATTCATTGTTCTTTTTTTTAATTTGAATTGGTAAATAACTGGCCATAAATAATAAGGATGCATTCAAAGTTTCAGACAATATGATAAACTTTGTACAGTAAAGAAGACATGTCAGCTTCTGTTCACTTAAGTTTTAATTTAAATATATAGTTTTAGCAAAAATGCCTACACTTTTGCATACAAGTATACTTTTTAGAAATCTTTATGAGAATATATCTTTCATGCTGCTAAAGCACTCATGTTGTTTTAGTCTGCCTTGAGAATCTTTTTTTTAAATCTTTGTTTTGGATACTAATTCCCACTTGAACAATTAATCTAACAATGTTTATTGAGCTTTTCTCCAGTCTTTCATTGCTATGAAATACCTAATGGTTATGGAAAGATAAATTGTAAATGTACAATTGCAACTGTAGGAGTTTCACTTGTGAACCAATACATGAACAAATATCATGTATTTTTGTTCTTTATCTTTATCATGAGAATTAAAAATCTGGAAAACTACCAATAGACATATCAATAGTGTATTGGTGTAAATAGCGTAAAACTACCAATAGTGTAAAACTACCAATAGTGCATTATGACTTCAATCTTTTACATGTTACAGGAAAAGGATCTTTTGAAATCAACTCCATTAAAAACTAAAGACATTAAAACTGAATAAAGATGAACATAATTAGGGTTGTTAAGGTCTTGATTCAAAGCTATACAATTTTTAAAGCCATAATTTCCTTCTTATGGTATATGTGCTACTGGGTTTTTTTCCTACTACCGATTATTGTATCCAGCATATTGAGCTCATTTTCTCCAAAGTGACTTAGGGGAGGAGAAATAATATATTCAACTATAGATGGGAGTAATAATTATTTTCAATTGAGAACGATTTCACTCTTCCTGTAAACACAGCAAGTTACCAAATCTTTCTGAAAATCTGTATTATTTAAGAAATGGCTCAAATTAGGATTCATGCCTACCTAATATACTGATTACACCTGCCAATTCAAGATTAACTCAGCCTTTCATCTTTTTGAGATCAGTAAAATGAGGTCCAGATTGTTGGGGGCAATATACTGACTCTGTAAACTGCTTAGAGAGGGCTATAAAGCACTAAGTGCACCAATATATACACCAATACTAATGGGGAAAATACACAGTTCTATTTTATTGCACAAAATTTATGAAACATTTAATATTTACAAATATGTACATTTTTAACAGACTGCTTTAATTGCTTTAATAGCCTAACCTATTGGTAAAGCAGTATTCACAATCCTCCTTCAAAAGTAATGATACCCAAATTCACTGCTTACCCCAATTACTTCTAGAGCCTTGTCAATTAATGAATACAATTTTGAAAAGAGTTTTCATAATTTTGCCATAATCTATCTGTCCGTTAGCTTATTGTTTGTAAGCATTTGCAGGGATAATCATATAGATGGTAGGGTGCAGCATCTTTTGGAAGTGAAAGATTTTTAAATTTCCTGTTGCCAGATCAACAATGTTTATGAAATGTAATTTTACCTGTACAAGAGTTGTGAGTGTTCAGGGAAGACAAAAATAATTTTAAATATAAGATTGGGTAGCAGCCATGCACAATTTATTTCCTAAAATATTTTTATTGGCCTACCTGTAGTACTCTATTGCTCTATTTTAGAACCTGCTGCTAGGAACTTGAAGTTAATCAAGCCTATATGAATGAATGACCTAGATAATGGTGTATGTATTTCTACAAGAATAGTGTTGTCAATTTGTCAGAACAATTAGTACTCTGTTCTTATCACCACACTGCAGTGTACCATTAAACTATATATATATATATATAACTTATATATATATATATAATATATATATATATAATACTTATATATATATATATTATTTAAATAATATATATATAGTACTATACTAGATATTATATATATTATATATTTATATATATATGTTTTCTGAGGGTTTCGCGAGATTTGTATGTGGATTCTCTGTATTCGGCGTTTCTCCCGCGTAGAATTGGTAAGTATCTAGGCCAACGTTCTCGATGAAGTCTCATTCATCTCTTCAGGCTTGTTTCTTCAGGTCTGTGCTCTCAGTCGTAAATGTGAGCTTGCAGCTGCTTCTCCTTTACTGCTAGTGGGGGTGTGACTTATTGGGTGGGGTTTTGGCTGTGTTCTGATTGGTAGGGGCGGTTGGCTGTGTTCTGATTGGCTGGGGTGTTGTTCTGCTTAGGTGGGGGCCTGGCTGTGCTCAGGTTAGTCTTAAGTTGCTGGGGATTTGAGCTGGTGAGCTGTGATCTTGTATGTTTGGCTCGTTGTTCGTGGTCGTGCCACATTCTTCATGGGTGGGTGTCAGTTTGCTTCTTGTATGGGTCAGAGGGGTTAAAACAGATTAATAAATTTTGAAGTGGTAGTGGTGCAGCAGCAGTATGCTTCTGGTTCGTGGTCGTGTCTCCTCTTCTGTTGTGGTGTGAGTCTTTTTTTCTGCGTGGAAGTGATTGGTGGTAGCATCCCTTGTGGTGCACTTTGTGGGTGTGGGCTGGGTGTCATTCTATCATGTTAGGTATCGTTTATTAAATGATGGGCAAGGTTTGCCAAATGGTTGTAAGGCGGGAAGGGTATCATCTCGTTTATTCATGCTGTGTGGGCGTTTTTCTTAATCTCTAAATGGCTTCTCTGATTTATTCTGTTGTTGAAAGTGTTCGGAATTTGGCGATGGTTCTTGGTATTTTTTAAAAAGTTCAATTTCGATGTCCTGGTGGCTTTAGGGTGTTGGACAAGGGAAAGGGAAGGTCAGTTCTTCTTTTCTGAAAATGAGTTTGTGTGTCTTCAATGCGTGCAAACTAATTCTTCCTGTTAGTTTGTCCTAATGAAAATGTAAGTGGGGCAGGCATTTGCAAGGAATTTCGTATACTCTGCTGGGTTTTCTAAACTCGATTTTGTCTTTTGGGTTTCTTAGGAATGGTGGATATATTTTCTGTTGTGCAGAATGCTGTTTTAATGTTCGTGTTGTTGCGAGGATCTTGTCTGAATTTATGTCTGTAGTGCCCTTTGTATATATGGGAAAGGGGCTTTAGCACATTCTCTTGCTTCTCTGTCTTGGCTTTTGGTTGCGCCGTTTCTTTTTGGATTAGTGGGTAATAAATGCCTTGTCTTTTCTGCGGAATCCATTGGCTGTAAGTTACATTAAGTTGAGAGGTGTGTTAGTCGTTTTTTAAAAGTGGTTGTTCATCGGCTAAAGCATTTTGTTCTGGAGATGAGTGTCTTTGGCTATCGGAATTGATCTGTGCTGGTGTGGTGGTGTGAGGGTGCATGCAGATAGCGGTTTTGTATGTGTTTCTTTCTGGTTAAGAATGGTGTGTCCTGAGGAGCCTTGCGAATTTTTGTACACTAAGACATCTAGGAAAAGGGAAGTGGATTGGTGGCTTCTGATTTCCAATAGTGAATTGTATAAATTTGGGGTGTAAGGCTGGTGAGGTGTGTGAGAAGTTGTTCAGTTTTCACTATTCACATTGGGAACAAGAAAGCCAACAATCAACTTCCTTACCTAAGATGTCATAGTGTAACAAAAAATCCAATGGCTCCCTAGGGACACACATCTACCAGAAGAAAACACATACAAAACCGCTAAATCTACATGCACTCTCCACACCACCACCCAGCACAGATCAATTCCGCTAGCCAAGACACTCATCTCACAGAACAAAATGCTCTAAAAAGGGGAACCGAGATGAACAACACTTAAAAACGAACTACACAGCTCTCGGACTAATGTACTTACAGCCAAATAGAGGTCCCCAAAAAAAGATAAGATTACCACCTAAATCCAAAAAGAAAACCCCAAACACAAAAAGGCCAAGACAGAGAACAAAGAGAATGGAAAAGCCCTACCTCCCATATAGAAAAAAGGACGAAACAGACAAAATCAGCAAGATCCTCCAAAAAACACAACATTTAAAAACAGCATTCTGCACAAACAGAAAAAATATCACCATCCTAAGAAACCCAAAAGACAAAAATTCGAGTTAAGAAAAACCAAGGAGTATTACGAAAAATCCCTTGCAACTGCCTGCCCACTTTACATAACATAGACAAACGTAACAGAAAGAATTAGTGCACGCATTGAAGAAAACACAAAAAACTCAAAATCAGAAAAAAGAAAAAAACTGACCTCTTCCTAGGTCCAACCACCTCAGAAGCCACAGGACAGGGAATGAAACTTTAAAAAAATACCAGAACCATCAGCCAAACCGAACAAACTTCAACAACAAGAATAATCAGAGAAGCCAATAGGAGATAGAAAAACGCACACACAGAACATGAATAAAACGAAGAATGATTACTCACCGCCTACCAAACCATTCTGTGAAACCTTGCCCTCATTAAAATAAACGCAGTAACCTAACAGAAGAATGACACCAGACCCACACCCACAAGTATGCCACACAAGATGCTACCACCACACTTTCCACGCAGAAAAAAAGGACTCACACCCCAAACACAGAAAGAGGAGGACACGGAACACACGAACCAGAAAGCCATTACTTGCAGCTCACCACAACTAATCCCACTCAAAACCCCTCTGAACCCATACAAAGAAGCAAAACTGAGACACCCACCATGAAGAATGTAGGCATGAACCACGAACACGGAAAGCCAAACAAACCAAAGATCACACTCACCAGCATCAGATCCCCAGCAACTACAGACTAACCTGAGCACAAGCAGGCCCCCACCTAAGCAGAACAACACCCCAGCCCAATCAGAACACAAGCCAAACCCCCTACCAAATCAAAACACAGCCAAAACCCCCACCAATCAAGTCACACCCCTACTAGCAGTTAAAAAAGGAAAGAAGCAGCTTGCAAGCTACATTACTCTGAGAAGCACAGAGCTGAAGAAACCAAGCCTGAAGATGATGGGAATGAGACGTTCATCGAAACGTTTGCCTAGATACTTCCAATTCTACCCGGAGAGAAAACTTCCGAAATAACCAGAGATCCACAATACCAAATACAATCGCGAAAACCTCAAAGAAAACAATATTGCACCTCTACGGGCAGGAAACCCACATCTGCACCAGGACTTATGAAAAACTTGAAGTCAAAGAGCTTCCCATTTTTATGCTGACCTCACACTTCCTACGAAACTGCCGGATCAAAAAAAATTTTTAAATTTTTTTTAATCACCCAATTTAAAAAAGGGGGCGCTTTTTTTTCCACCCAAATTTGAAATTCACCGACTACCAACACAGCAGCCACCAAAGCATCTAAAAGAACAGAAATTGGCCCTTATTAAGAAATGAACTTCACACAAAAAGATTCGCTCCTAAGACCAAATCAACAAAAGAACTTCTCACCCACTTCAAACCGTCAGACTAAGCCAAACAAGATTCACCCCTTACTTTGCGCGACAAAATCCAAACAAACTTGCTGTCTGGAGAGCTGAAACACAGACACTTTCAAAGACAGACAACACATACCAACAAAACTCAGAAAACTACAACAACACCAGAAACAAACTCACTCCCCCCTCAACAGCCACACATGAAACGAAACATGCACAACATCTCAAGACAAAGATAACCTCACTGAAAGCGAAACCAATGTCCTTCGAAAAGATTCAAACTTTTAGCTGGTTTGCTCCAAAACACAATCCCCACAGAAACCATCATATGCGGAGTTGGAAACCAGGCCTGACCAAAACCAACCACTTGATGATGCTAACAGAATCAGACTCGAAATCACCAAACATCCTCTGCACTAGCAAGCCACCCAAAAAAAAAAACTTATCCAAAGAAGAACAAACTTGCACTACTTAATCCTGAAAGAAGACACCAGCATAATATCCTCCATAACCAGCAGACAAAAGGGCAATGCACAGTGGTTAAATGAATACAATCTGACTACCAAACCAAGTTACCAACCTACTCCAAGACCCCACATACAAACCCCTAAACAAACTGACCCCACCACTACATAGAAAAAAAACCAACCAGATACCAAATAAAAAACGCCTCCCCCATCAGCGAAAGAAATCCAGCAAAGAATCATACCCAGGATAAAAATCATCCAAGATGCCCTAAGGCTGATGGTCTCCCCAAAGATACACAAAAGAAGGATAACCCCGACTACGACAATTAGTCAGCTCCAGAGCTCAACCTCTACAAAAAACTTTAAGCCAAAATTTCTCGCCCAAACAATTACAGACCTATGCAGAATCCATCAACATCACAGGGTAAGGAACTCATTCCAGTTCATTGAGCATCATAAAGAAACAAAAACTTACAACACAGCACCTAACTAGTGAGCTTCGATGTTCATATCCCTCTATCAAACCCAAGTGCCTATAAAAAAGAAGCCTTGACAGCCATCACAAAACAAATACAACCCCCCAAGTCACATCCTAAGATCTATACCAACCACGCCTATCCAATACATACTTCAACCTACAATGGTCAAAAAAATTACAAACCAAAATAGAAAGGAGCCACCCAATGGGACTCACCCCTCTCACCTGTCATCGCAAAACGCTCTACATGGAACAACTATTGAACACAAAGCTCTAGAAAAATAAATGATCACAACCCAAAACTATGGCTCAAGATACGTAGCATGACAACCTTCATAATCTGGCCACAGCCGGAAAAGAAAAAAACTGACACAACTTCCTCAACACCTTCAAACAGCCTACCACCCCCAAAAATGAACAATTCACTATGGAAAACAGAACCAACAATCAAACTTCCCTTCCGTAGATGTCATTTAGTGTACAAAAAATCCAATGGCTTCCCTAGGAAAACCATCTACCAGAAGAAAAACACATAAACAAACCGATATCTGCAGTGCACTCTCACAAAACCACCACACCAGCCCCAGATCCAATTCGTAGCCAGACACTCATCTCCAGAAAAAAATGCTTAGCCGATGAACAAACACTTAAAAAACCGAAACTACACACTCTCACTAAATTGTACTTACCAGGCCAAATGGGATTCCAAAAAAAAAGGAAGATTTAGCCCACCTAATCCAGAAAAGAAAGCCCCAACCAAAAAGCCAAGACAGAGAACAAGAGCCAATGCAAAAGCCCTCCTCCATTATATAAAAGGCCACTACAGACAAAATCAAGCAAGATCCTCCAAAAAACACAACATTTAAAACAGCATTCTGCACAAACAGGAAAAATATTCCCACCCATCCTAAAGAAACCAAAAGACAAAAAATCGAGTTAGAAAAACCCAAGGAGTATTACGAAAATCCTTGCACTGCCTGCCCCACTACATACATAGGACAAACTAACAGAAGAATTAGTGCACGCAATTGGCAAGAACACAAAAAACTCATCAAGAAGAAGAAGAACTGACCTTCTCCTCCAACTAGGTCAACACCTCCAAAGCCACAGGACATAAATTTGACTTTAAAAAATACCAGAACCAGCGCCAAAAAACCGAACACATAGTCAACAACCAGGAATACCATCAGCAGAAACAGCCATAGAGATAGAAAAACGCCCACACAGCATGAATAAAACGAGATGATACCTCCCGCCTACCAACCATTTGGAAACCTGCCCTCATTAAATAAACGAGTCCTAACATGAAGAATGACACCAGACCACACCCACAATGCCACACAAGATGCTTACCACCACCACTTCACGCAGAAAAAAAGACTCACACCCGCACAACAGAAGAGGAGACACGACACGAACCAGAAGCCATACTGCCAGCTGCACCACTACCCACTTCAAACCCTCTGACCATACCAAAGAAGCAAACTGACACCCACCATGAAGATGTAGCACGACCACGGAACACGAAAGCCAAACACAAAGAATCACAGCTCACCAGCTCAAAAAATCCCCCAGCAACTAAGACCTAACCTGAGCACAGCCAGGCCCCACCTTAAAGCAGAAACACAAACCCCCAGCCCAATCAGAACACAGCCAAAACCCCCCTAACCAATCAGAAACACAGCCAAACCCCACCCAATCAAGCTCCAACCACCCCACTAGCAGTTAAAAGAAGAAGCAGCTGGAAGCTCACATTAACTCTGAGAAGCAACAGAGCCTGAAGGAAAACAAGCCTGAAAGATGAATGAATGAGACTTCATTCGAAACGTTGCCTAGATACTTCCAATCTACGCGGAGAAACCCGAAATAACCAGAGATCTCCATATAGTATATATACCTAGTACCCTACCCTATACTAAATATTATATATATATATATATAATATATATATATATATATATATATATATATATATGTTTTTTTTAAGCTCTCGCGGGTACTTACATTTGTGCTGTATAGCTTCCTTCGGGTATTATCCCACGTCATTGTAGTTTTCTGTTAAAGTTGTAGCTCATTGTAGTGTTCTGTTAAAGTTGTAGCAACGTTTCAGCCAGAATCTCATCTGCCATCATCAGGCTTCTGTATGGAAGTGTGTCTCACTCCTCTGTTTTCAATTTGAGGTGGTCTCTTCTGATTGGCTATTAACCCTGGGTCTGTGTTCATTGGACTTGGAGTTTGATTGATTGGTGTGTTTCTGGTTTCTTCTGTCTGTTTTTGTGGCTTTTGATTGGCTGCAGCACTCTGTTCTGCTCTTCATCAGCAAGCAACCCAGCTTGCTGAATGAAGAAGGCAGCCGTCCTTTCACACAAGCCAAGCAGCATTTGAAAGCCTCCAACACAAGAACAGAGTGCTGCCAGCCAATCAAAGCCACAAAACAGCAGAAGAAACCAGAAAAACAAATCAATCAAACTCCAAGTCAAATGAACACAGACCAGGTTAATAGCCAATCAGAAGAGACCAGCCCTCAAATTTGAAACAGAGGAAGTGAGACACACTTCCATACAGAAGCCTTGATGATGGCAGATTGAGATTTTTGCTGAAACGTTGCTACAACTTTAACAAAACTACAATGAAGCTACAACTTTAACAGAACTCACATACGTGGGGGATAATACCCGAAGGAAGTTAAACAGGCACAAACTATATATAATATATTATATACACATATATACGTGTTGTGTGTGTGTGTGCTGTGTGCTGTTTAGCTTCCTTCGCGGTATTAATCCCACGTCATTGTAGTGCTGTTAAAGTTGTAGCAACGATTCAGCAGAATCTCATCTGTCATCATCAGGCTTCTGTATGGATGTGGGTCTCACAGCTTCTGGTTTCAAATTCGAGGCTGGTCTATTCTGATTGGCTAGGAGCCTGGGTCTGTGTTCACTGGACTTGGAGTTTGATTGATTGGTGTTTTTTGCTACAACTTTAACAGCACTACAATGACGTGGGATAATACCCAAAAGGAAGCGCTAAACAGCACACATGTAAGAGTCCCCGCGAAAGCTTAAAAATTATAAATATTATTATATATTTATGTTTTTTTAAGCTCTCGCGGGTACCCACATTTGTTGTGTTTAGCTTCCTTCGGGTATTATCCCACGTCATTGTAGTTCTGTTAAGTTGTAGCAACGTTCAGCAGAATCTCATCTGCCATTATCAGGCTACATCTACACAGAACCTGATGAAGTGCAGATGAGATTTGCTGAAACGTTGCTACACACTAACAGAACTACAATGACGTGGGATAATACCCGAAGGAAGCTAAACAGCACCACACACACACACACACACACACACATATATATATATATATCACTTTTTTCTTTTTTTGTATTCTGCTTCTTTAGCCGCTCCTTTATTATAGTTAATTCCCCTTTTCAATTAAACAACATATTCATTTTAAATCAACAGTTTTTCTCGCATAAAAGTCACAAAGATGCTTTTTCAATAGGATAATTATGACCTAGATGATTCAGAATCTTCACAGACACCGAGCATAAAAGATTGAGTGTGTAATCTATTAGGTTATAGTTATTAATAGAATGCAGCCTTGTGATCATACATGTGGCTTGATTACCTTGACATAACTGTATAGGTGTGATTCTTGCAGACTTTCTGTGGTTAAATTTTCTAGAAGAGGCAGTCAAGCCAATAATACAAAAAAAAAAACAAAAAAAACAANAAGAGGCAGTCAAGCCAATAATACAAAAAAAAAACAAAAAAAACAACCGCTATTCTTGACTAAGTATATTTTATTAGATAAGGTCCCAGAAATTTCCTCGAGCCACTCAGATACCAAAGAAAGTGAGACTTGAGATGAGGCTTGAAAAAAAATAACAGATTTTTATTTATGGCCAAAGTAAAAACTCTGAGTGAATACTATATCCAAAACATACAGACAAAATGCATGTAAAAAATAGCCATACTCCTGCGAGAATAGCTCAGAGTTTTATATACATTTTACCCCATTAGAAAATTTTTTTACCCAATTACAGACAAAGGTTTGTTACCAACATGAGCTTTAAAATGTTCTTTGTTCAGGCCCTGCCTCTGTCCTCTTTATCTATTGAACATTCCTAGAGCCCTGTGTAGGGGGCGGTTTCTCTCCCTGGCCAAGCTGTTTATTCAGCAGAATGCTATGGGGCTTGATATTCCAGGGAAACAGTTTCTTCTATATTTTCAAGGATATGTTTAGTTTTGAAGCCAAGAACAGAAGCAAGACACAGAAACAAGATAACAAACTTTGTGCTTATACTAATCAGTATCAAGGCTATAATTTACTAAGCTAGAATTAATGCCTAACAATTAATTTCTGACTATACAATAATATAAGCAGAAGCCATTAACAAAGCTTAATTCCTAATTAATGATTTCTAGCAGTATATCATATCTGAAGTAAACAGCAAATATTAGTTTGATCATTATGCTCCTTCAATAAGTAGAAAAGATTCAGCAGAGTGAAACCATCAACATTGTTCTCCTCTGTCTCTCATACTTTGGCTCCCCTTTCATATTAATCTGCATACTCATACTGCACTTTTTTGTTAAATATATTCTCTCTTACATAATATGATCACTCTGTACAAAACTGCATTGCATATTTTTGCAAAATATGATTTATATATAGGTTCTGATTCATAACTTTGACATAATTTAGTATACCCATCATCAATTGCTCTTTCACATTTATTTTTACTTTATTATAATATCTCTGACAAAACTGATTTGTGATTTTTCCCTTCCTTAGCAATCTATGCCAAAGTTCTCCAATCTTGGCAACTTTAAGATTTGTGGACTTTGCTGGCTGAAGAATTCTGGGAGCTGAAGTCCACGAATCTTAAAATTGCCAAAATTGATTTATGCAGTGGAACTCAGCTGTTTTCCCTTCTTGCTTCTTTGTTTTTTCCTATTTTATATTCTCCTATATAAAATCCACTGAATTGAGCTGGGAAATATATTCTGACCAGGGTCATTAGGCAAGCATATTGGCTATCTTAATACTTTTTTAAAAAAAAGAAACATTAAAAAAGAGCCTTTGTTTCTTCCCTGCATACCACCTTCCACACTCTGTCAAGCAAAACAGACCAAATTATTCTGAGGAAATTATTTCCTAACTATCTTGGTAAAACCTTGACTTAACAAACCAGCTCTGCCAATATCGAGGTTGCTTTACTTTTTAAAAATAAAAATAGAACTAATTAAACAGTATAATTTTATTACAGCTATTGGAAAATATGATTTTTGAACAAATCAATTTTTAGTCCAAAAATGGACTTACAACTTGTGAGGTAATAATGCTGATGAGGGCATTATATATGAACAGCAATAACAACTTTTTTTCATTAATAAGTTATTTTTTTCCTATCATGAACTGCAGCATGGGGGATTTTTATCATTACAGTTTAACAATGTTGATGTTCTGTGAATGACTTGCTTTTGAATGTAAAATGTTATAATACACAAAATTCTAATAGAAAGTTAAATGTCAGGATTTAATGTTAAGTATCATGTCAGGATTTAATGTTAAGAAGTCAGGATTTAATGTTAAGTATCTTTAATTGCTATTTAAATGAATGCTTGTGTTTTCTGAATTAAGAGAAAAATATTGTTCCTTGTTTGCAATGAAATATCTTTATCCTTTCTATTTTTCTTTTTCTTTCCAGCCTGTCTTTTTCTATCAGTGTGATATGTTCCTAATAGAATATTTTGACTTTTTCCTTTGAACAGGAGAGTTTGATTTTTAAATTCCAGACTTTATATGGGGCAACCATTTGGTGTTTTTTTTTTTTCCTCTTCAAGGCTTCAGGCAACACTAGATGAAAGTTCGGGAAAATCAAAATTGTTCTAATGTGTGCATCCATTTAAGTTTTTTCTTCTGTAGATGGTACAAAAGTGATGGAGCAGGAGAAATTTCACATATTGTGAATGTGAGTGTGCCTTCCAGTAAAATGATCCAAGAGCTGTAACATAGATAAGTTAAGGGAACCTGCAAAGTTATCAGCTACATGTAAGAAATTGATAATTGCAGAGAAAGCAGAGCACATTCTCTATAAAAAGCTCTTATAAAGCCCCTGAATAGAAGGTGTTCATTGTTCTTCATAGAATTTCATTTATTTTATTTAAACCACATAAATTCATTCTATGAACAAAATTATGGCTTGAAAGTGCCTGGGTGACTAAAAAAAAATCCTATCTGAATTGATATAATAATGCCATTTATTTGACATCAATCTATAGTCCTTCACAATATTTAACAAGTGTTCCAATTCCTAGACGTGGATAAAATTAAAACAATGACCAAAGTAAACTATCTTGTAAAATGTCTGCAGTGATTAAAGAATAGGAATTGGATGTTATATGTTAATGGATTGACCCAGAATAATTTAACAATGACATTCTTATTGCATAAACTCCCCACCTAACATTTTATTACATGCCACAACATGCACTTATTGCTCCTCTTAATTCATTTTAGTGAGCTGTCAATACATTTCGCTTCATTAGATGCCAAATTTAATTAGCTAGATTACAATATCCATGATTTTTAACTTGCCAGCTATTTATAAATTTGTGTTAAGTGTTACCCTTGGCAAAATAAACTTGCTCACTTTATAGCTAGTAGTGAGCTATTATTTTTCATTTCAGTGACACTAAGTTTAACCAGAATGTTTGTAGCTTTAAGGTTACAAATACATCAGTGTTGGGTGAGCAGAATATAATGGATTTCAGCTTTTTTTGATGCATTGGTAATCAAACGATTTTTTTAAAAAATACCACATTCATGGCCTATAAAATTTGCTTTAGTAGGGTTTAGAAGAATAGATATACAATATTTTTCTATAGTGTATCAAAAAAATTGCTTTAATACTTTTTCCTTTCACTTTTGAAAAAAAATGCAGCAATTTATTTTTATTTGCCAACCTAGATTCCATCTTTTTCTTTCTTCTGAAGTGAATCGAAAATTTTGGATATTTCAATGAATTCTTGGCTTAATCATTATTTTGACCTGAAAAAACCAAAACAAATAAAAAAGTTAAGGGAGTTGTAAAGTCATGTGAAAATGATAGATAATTTTTTAAGACTCTCATGCCTTTTCTATTTACTGACTACTATTTTGAACAAGATTGGAAAGAGGTTTCTGCTTGAATATCATCCATGAATATTTTTATGGGTCCCAGGATGCTTGCAAATCTTACACCTGAGATGCACATTTGTCCCCATTCCAGCCTGGTACTCTGATTATGAGCCTCGGTGGCACAATGTTTAGGGTGCAATACTGCAAGCTACTTCTGCTGACTGTTGGCTGCCTGAAATTTGGCAGATCAAATCTCACCAGGCTCAAGGTTGACACAGCCATCCATCCTTTGGAGGTGGCTAAAATGAGGATATGGGGCAATATGCTGACTCTGTAAACTGCTTGGAGAGGACTGTGAAGCATTGTGAAGCAGTATGTAAGTCTGAGTGCTATTGCTATTACGAGATGGCTGAGTCTGTCTTCCTATTAATTTTCAATGAACTTAAAGTTGCAACATTCTTAGCAACTGAATTACCATAACCTAGTGTTACTGATAAAAATGTTTTATCTAGTAAAACAATGCTGGCAGTTCTTGAGCCTGTCCATTATGATCAAATGTCATGACAGTTGTTAAGTGAAACGTCTCAATGTGAAATTTATTAAGCAGAGTGCAGCATGCCCAGCCCTGCCAACTCTCACGGTTCTGCCGTGAGTCTCACTATTTTTTATCATTTCTCACGGGCTCACGACAAGGCTCCTCAATCTCATGACGAATTTAAAACGCTTTTTTTTTTTCAAATTTGGGGGTCAGCTTATACGCGAGTATATACGGTAATCTTTTTGAAAGGGGAGTAGGTCCTGGGAATGAGGCTAGTTTCCCAGTAGTCTAAACATGGCGAAAAGAGGTGATTTTTCAATAGAAGATTCGAATTCTGAC
>BHFT01007660.1:12224-22555 GCA_004320025.1 Laticauda laticaudata | reverse complement strand
AAACTCTAGCATATCACATTAACTAGCTATTGTAATTGTTTAGCGTTACTCTATTGGCAGTGACCATGCCAGCCAAAAATCCAAGCCCTCCACTACCAAACAACCACAAAAGAATATCTCGGCCAAAGACCTCCCAGACTCCTGCCACATGCTTCAATGTCCTTGAAACCATCAAATGAGTGAAAATGACATTAAATGACCACCTATGTGCACACTCAAGCCCATACCTCACCTGCTTAAGCACCTGTCACACTGAACCAACGGATGCCAAAGAGGATGTAAAACGGACAAAAAAGCTTGCCATTCCGTTGGAAAACGCGGAGAGATGTACTTCACTGACCCTCCATTTTGCTTCCTCTTTACCGTCTCCAGGCATCCGTTTATTGAGGTTTCATTCCACTCAGAAAAGTTTTGGGGCTACTCAAAACTTTTTCCGCGGAAAATGTATCCAAATCGTCCCGTTCTGCATCCGCAACGCATCTGCTATGCATCCGTTCTGCTCTCCGTTTATGCATCCGCTATATCCGCTAGGCATCCGTTCCGCATCCGCGCAACCCGCAACCGCTCGGACGCAGGGAGAAGCGGGAACGGACGCAGAAACGGATGCAGAACGGATGCCTAGCGAGTGCAGCATGAAACAAAGCGTTTAAAACAGAAAAAACGTCGCAGAGGGGACCTATCTCCGAGTATTAAGGATGTCCACAGGATGCCTAGAGAATGCCTAGCGGAAAACCTATATTTCCAATAAAAAGGCGGGAGCAACTCCATCTGCATCTCACTTTCAGAAACAGCAGGCCCAGAAGCCTGCAACCTCTGCGGCCTTCATTCTTTCCTCTTCCTTCTTCCACAGCATCCAGTCTTGTCCACGTGGATTGCAACAAGTCCTTCGGCAGCCCACATCATTCTGCAACAGTGCGAACCATCTGCAGGCTCTGCTGAACTCTACTGTGAGAATAAAAAGAGGCAGCCAAAAAGAGACGGGTCCGAAGATGAGTTCGCCAGAACAGCAGAGGAGACAGACTTTACAGCAGCTGATGCGTGCGAGCTCCAGGAACCAAGACACTCGTGCATTTCCAGAACTTCATGAGGGATGCCTCCAGCCATGTTTGACGAGATTGAATTGAGCCTGACACCCCAGGTGACCAAGACAAACACCAGCTTCGCCCACTGGAAACCTCGGCTCCAAGGCTGGCGACTCACTCTGCGCCACCTGCTCCGGACCACCCTACAAGGCATGCCAGTACGGCTGGAGGCTTGCCATCCAAACACCATCAGCATTGTCGTCAGAAAGTTGCGTGCGAAGGCCCATCATCCGCAAGAATACCAAAGGAGAGCTCCTCCCAGTACCCCTCACTGAAAGAAGATGCGAAGGAAGTTGCAGAGTCGCAGTCGTACAGGAAGTGGAAACTTCCCCCACACCGTTGGAAGCATACAATGCGCCGATGCACTGGCCTGCAAATCTCCAACCAACTTCAGTGTCCACTTATTTCAACTCCAAGGGTCTTCTCAGCATCTTCTCTCTTCGCCAATGGTCGATGCTGACCTATAAATTTCATGTACATCCATGCTTCAGCAACGGCTCATCCTTCACGATGCCCAAGGTTTACAAACGCCAGGACCTCCAGACGAGGGGCTGGAACGCCCAACCTCATGTGGGCTTCCAGATTGCCACACTCTGCTGGCCACATGACACCCAAGATGGTGTCCTACTTCCACATGGGATGATGCCTTCCTCAACAACCTCCTCAGGGAAGCCTCTACACCTCAGACGCCTCACTACTTAATGAATGTTGGTAATTAATAAATGTTAATTGATATGTTAGAGAACAAATCAAAAGTAAGGTTACTTATTATTAAAAATCAAACAATCAATTGGTTATTCAAATCACTCTAATCAAATAATTTTGCTAAGCAACAAACAGCCTAATTTATTATGGTAATTACTAAACGCACCAGTCAATTATCCAGTCATCTACTTTCAATCCTATCTGCTACAAGGAATTCTGATATGGGTAAAATTAAGGATGTAAATAAACATATACATTTTGAAAAAAAAGTGGAATATTCATCCAACAATTAATAAATTAACTTTTAAAAATATGTGATCTGATTGCATATTTCCTATTATCATTCCTAGGCTGGATTTGGTTCTTAAGACTTTACTGCAAAGAATAAATCAGAAAAAAATTAAATTATCTCCTGAGAGCCAACTCAAATAATGTTTATAATTAATACACAAGACAGTAAATTTTCAAATGTCTATTGCACAAAGAGCCTGGGATTAGGAACTATTTGTGCCTCTCCAAATTGAGAAATTTTGCACTTTGAAGACATGCCCGACTATTCTCACACAACTGATAATCATGTTGATATCAATGAGATATTAAAGCTCTTAAACAATATTATTGATTTGGGGACTTTGAAGAATGAAGCCAATTAAGTCAGTGACACCAACACTTTGTATTGGTTTAGCTTATGTTTGGGAATTTGTTTTAGATATATTGATCATTCACTTGAAAAATTTTAAGCTCTTATTTCACCTGTACACAAAAAAAATCTAGAAATTTATATGTTTGGATATAAGCAGTCCTGCAGCCCAAAGCACCTTATTATCTCTTCAAACAGCTCTGCATATACATAATTCATAGCATGAATGAATAAAAGCAAAGTATTATCTGGATGTCAAGCTCTCCTCCTCTTAAAGAAAGAGGGCAGACATATTCTCTTGTGGCATTATATGGCTGCTCCAAAGAATAGTGTTTATGCGATGTGCATCTGCAGACATGAATCCATAATAACATACATAAAATGAGAATCTGATGGACATTTGGTAGACAATATAAACCTATAGGTATTTTTTCACATAATTTCAAAGTAATAATTACATTAATATTAAAATAACAATTATAAAATGCAAATTATGACTCATCTGTTCTATAGTATCCATTACAGAAGGTTCAGGCTAGCTTTTAAAATATCTCCCTGAACAGCTCAATGCAATGTTATGCTATGCTATGCTATGCTACGCTACGCTACAGGATACAGAAAGTTAGCAATTTTGTCAAAAACAAATTTTAGCAAAAATAATTGTCTTTTTCCACTGATATTAACACTCTAATTGTACTGTAAGATTTTCAGTGTTTTTAAAATAAGACATTAGAATGTAAGGTTTGGCTTCTCAGATCACTTCACAACTTGTGGCTATAATGAAATCCCATAAAATATAGGGCATTCTTTAAGTAGCATATCTGGGTGATCCAAAGGAAGAGAAGCAGAAATAATGGATCTTATTTCTCTCCAACCTCAATGTTCCTCATAAGAAAGGAAAAAGAGAATTTACCTATTTGAATTTAAATTCTCCTCCATCCTACTTGCTTCAAGGCAGGTTCTTTCAGATTCCATTCCTGGAGTTTGTGTTTATCTCTGTCTAGACAGGATATATGGAAACAATGGATTGTATGTCATTAAGGAATTAATAGTCTAGACATTTTTATCAATAATTTATTGCCACTCTTTGCTTGGAAGATCATTATGTTGTGTTTCTCCCATCTCCACAAAAGCTTATTCTTGCACCAAGGCCTGCTAAACTCACCTAGTAGTGTTTTATATCAATGTAGATTGGAATAGTCATGTTGGGCAATTTAAATTGGAATAGTCATTTTGGGCTTGTAGTGGGTTTATAAGCAGGTTTACTCTAATTAACTTATTGAATGATACATGCTTTTAATGGAAAACTAGAGGGAGGGAGGGGAGGGGATAGGAGGGGAGGTGGAGGGGGGGATAGAGAGAGAGATTTCCAAAAATTACCAAAATATAAAAAGAGCATCCAAGACAGTATCTACTTATGAGTTGCAAAATATGCTCTTGTTTTTCCAAGCTTCTGATTTACGTTTCTGATGAGGGTTGCGCCCTTCTTGAATTTCTGAAAAGAAATTGTTCCTCTTGATACAACTTGTTTTCTGAAAGTCTCCCTGGGGCTGCTTATTGGTATAAGTGCTGCTCTATATTCTTCACTGTTACAGTTTTAAGGGTAACGCAATTACAGACAAGGAAAGGTCTCCTGTTGCAAATATTGGTGACCTGCCCTGTGGCATTTTCTTAGGTTTCTAATGCAAGTAGTATACCCAGTATGAAGAGCTTGGCAGCAATTTGCCAAGCTAATGGAATGCTACATATTTACTCAACTGCAAGGCCTACAATGTTCACTGTGACTTATTTCCAGGTAAATGTGCATAAATGTATACTTTAAGGCAAGGTCCCACTGGCCGAGGGATGCAAAATGTATGCAAAAAGGACACAGCGGATGAGCAAAATTTCGGGGGTGGCTCCATCCGTTGTTTATGCTCACCAAAAGTGTCCAAATTTGCATAACAGAAGGAAAAGAGGAAAGCGAACAGATGGGGTAGTATGTAGCGGGGATGTTTAATCGGATGTTCGTAGGAAGCCTAGCGGATGGAAAGCGATGGAAGCAGGATGACACACTCTGAAGCGGCTTCTGGGGGAGAATAGCGAAGCAGACCGCATAGTCGGAAGGTGTGGATGCACAGCGGATGATGTGGATGCATCACGGACGACCTATAGGAAGGCAAGCGGATGCTAAGCAGATGCATAGCGGATGTAAAACGTTCACATGCGCATATGCGGGGGAGTATGAAATTGCGTAGCCTGCTGGATTAGAAAGGATGCAGCTCGCAAGCAAGTCAGCATTCAGAGGAAAGACGTGCTGCCACAGACATCTTCGAATAACACCATGGTTCATCAGTCAGGGCAAGAAGAGAAAGCCTGTGCCTACTCCTGCCCAGCGCCTGGCAAAGGACAGAGAACGCACGCATCCCACCCCGGTACTCGACTCTGAAAGCTGCTGGTGCTGCTGCTGGTGTGGTGGGCTGTGTGTGCTGCGTGGCTTCTCCTGCTGCTGGTGCTGCTGGTGCTTCTCTGCTGCTGCTCGCTTGGTGCTGGTGGTGGACCAGCCCCAAGGCCGTCAAAGCGCCTGCTGCAGAAGGCCCCTGAGGCCCTGCTGCTCGAAGCCCTGACAAGGGGAGGAAGAGGCAAGGGAAGGACGAACGGGAGAAGGAACAGCTACACCGTTTTTCCGAGGACCATGAGGAGGAGGTGCTGGAATGGCTGAGGAGAATGAGTAGCTGTGGAGAGGGACACAGCTTCTATCGTCGACACCAGAAGAAGCACGGTCAGCTTGGAGAGACAAGGCAGAGAGCCTGGGCTACACTTGCCGAAAGTACTCCTGGTATGGTGAAGGCACATGCACACGCTGGTATGGCAAGCTACAACATGAAGACAATCTGGGCAGGCCGGCTGTCAAGCTCAGTGGACCGGAGATGTCATGTCATGGTCAAGTGCCAGCTTTCCTGGAGGGTGAGGTCCACCACTGGAAGAGCAGTCCCCTCTGACGACCCCTCTCCTTCAGACAGACCACTAGACAGCCAGTCCTCTTCCAGCCTAGGAGACAGCTGCCCTGTCCAGGGGCAGGTTGGTCTTCAGAGGCCGCAACGGCAGAGACCCCCTGACAGCTTGCACTCCCTGTGCGGAGGACTTGAGGATCCCGTGTAACAAAATGGGAGCAAGAAGGGCAAGCCACCAGAAACCAACCCCCCCTCCCAGCTTTCCAGAGGATGCAGGCATAGAGGCGAACTGAGAGGGCCAGAGCCTACATTGTCCTGTTTGGCAAGTGCAGGGACACAATCAAGAACGCAGCAAGAACTTCTCTTCAGCTGAGTCCACGCGACATACCATCCCGGACCGGAAGCCTTCAATCAACCTACGTGAGAAGACCCCTCCTGACCAGCTGCTGAGGCCAACTACAAGGTGATGAAGCAAAAGATCACCATGCACTTCTGCACACCCTCAAGGCCCGCTCGAACCTGCTCACGCCCAGTCCAGGTCTTCTCCTCCACCCAGGTGATGTCACACGGCCTTTCCACGGCTTTCAACAGGCTCCTCAACCCTACCAAGGCTTACGCCTGCTCCAGGACTTCCCACAGCAGAACAGCACCTTCCCAGTCAAGCACCCAAGTTCAATCGGCATGCCACGACGCGCCACACTTGCCCAGCTGCAGACAGACAGCCCCACTATACTCCTCCTTTCTCCACCCCACAGCCCAAGCCCGTGCAATGACAACTCTGTCGATGCAGTCTTGTGCCTGAACATCCAAGGTATTGAATGAAGGGCGCTCTTAACGATCACGGGAAGCTGAGTCAGCTCTCTGAGAGCTTTTTCTGAATTAAAACGCCATCCGCTGATTGTTAACTCTCGGGGCCAAGCACCCCAATGGCACCTCAGACCAGCAGTCAGCCACAGCACCTCACAGTCCCCTGCTTGGCTTACACAGCTTGAGACCCTGGACATGCCTCAGGTGAACTGAGATTAGTGCAGAGACTGATTTTTACCTGTTTTAACTTTATCTTGCTCAGACACTTACTTGGTTTCATTTTGGCTTTTTTAACAAAGTCATACGTTTACTTAAAACAGTTATTAATAACGGTTATCTTGCTTTACAACAGCTTGGTTCATTTTTTTTACTTAATAAAGTTGGTTGGTGAAATTTGAAGAAATGGATTAATCTTTGCATGCTTGTGGGATTGGGAAGGATAGTTGTGGGATGAATAACTCAGTGCAGCATAAGTGGGACTGTATGGTCCACCCTCTCCAGCTGCACACTATGGCCCCTTTTTGTATCAATAAATTTTATTCATTGATCAACATATTTAAATAAACACAGCCTCCTTTTATTCTGCCCTATTCATTGTAGGGCACTAAACGTGGCATTGCAAATCTCTCAGTGTTATGAGACAGCTCCAAGGAAGCATCCATTAACCATCTAACATCCTGTTTGCCACTCGCACTGGTTCCCAGCTGGGAGGTTGTACAGTGTCACAGTAGGTTGCGCTGCTTCTTCCTTCACGTGAGCTCTGTTGGGGCCTTGTACATCCACAATGTCTGTCAGGTTTCAATCCTTGCCTCCATTCACCAGGTTCCATGTTCCATTTCCCTTTTGTTGCAGGTCCACGGAGGCTGTTTCTGGCAACACTGGGTATCGGGTGCGCATGAGATTCGTGCAGGATGGCATCAAGCTTCCATGCATGCTCCTGCAACAGTCTCTGGGTGATGCTGCATGGTGGTGCGAAGTACCTGGAACCTGTTTGGCCAGGATGCCAAAGGTGTTCAACCACCTGTCCTGCCCTGGAAGCCAGTAGTTGAAGATCTCTCTTCATGGGTTGGAGGTAATTTGAATGTAGGGGTTCATGAGGTAAGGTTTCTGAGGGGAGGCATATTACCCACGGATGAACTAAGGGCCATCTTGTGTATTATTGGGCAGCGGGGTCTGGATCTGGGAAGCCATGCTAGAGGTTGCACTTCCAGCCCTCTCTTGAGGTCATGGCGTTGTATACCTGGCTTCTGAACATTGACCATTGCCTGAAGTCGATGTACATGAACTTGTATCAGCATCAACCATGGCAAAGAGGATGAATACTGAGAAAGCCTTGTAATCTGTAATAATTGGACCCTGTGTTGGTGGAGCTTTTGCAGCCACATGCTTCCCATCTATGGCTTCCAAGGTGTGGGAAAGTTTCACTCTTGATACACTGTTCTGCAACTTTCCTCCAGCCTTCTTCAGTGGTGGGACAATGGAGGAGCTCCTCCTTGTATTTCTTCAGATGATGGCCTGCAGCACTTCTCTGACCACTCTTGCTGATGCTTGTTGGTGTGGCACCTCGAGGCCATACTGCATGTTTCCTGTATGTGGTGGTCATGAGGCCAGATGCCGGCAGAGTCAAGTGCACCGTTCCAAGTCGCAGGTCCAGGGTGGGAATGAAGTTGGTGCTCGCTTGGTCACCTGGGTCTCAGCCGCTCCACACAACTTTGTCACATGGCTGGTGGCACTCATGAAAGTATGGAATATGCGAGTGTCTTCATTCACTCAGCTCCATACCATCAAACTGGTCATACAGTTACCTCCATTCTTCTCCCGATACATCCTTGGACCCACACAGCTCTTGAACGGTCTCCTTCTTCTCCTTGTGTAGAAAAAGGTGAAACAGTCTGAAGCAGGGCTTGGTTCTGGTGTTTGAAATGATCGCAGTTTACCAATAGGACTGTGTCATCATCCATGGTGGGAGAACATGGATGATCGTGGAAGACAAGACCAAGGGTGAAAGAGGTCTGTACACCAGGGCTGCTTAGGATTCATACTGGGAGATCCACAGGTGGATTTCTCCCTTTTTTATAAGGAAATATCGGTTGTCCGCTAGGTGGTCCTTCCTACATACTCTATATCTAGACGCTTACTGCAGACATCCTAAATATATGAAGATACATCCCAGATACAACGTTTGTCCGTTTTAATATGCTTATATGCGAGTATGCATCACTACATCCTTTCTATTTCCGTGCTTACTAAACGCTGTCTGACATTCCGTGCGACCTTTCGTTTCCTCCCTCTTTCCATTTTCAGCTCGCAGCGGAAGTGAGTTGCGAGAGATGGCCAGAGGATGCAAGAGATACAGCCAGCCGTTTAATGGTTGCATAATGGGACATAGAACATTTGTTTGCCCGTCTATGCCCTGGATGGTTACATCGTACGCCGGCGGAAAGTTCATCCAGTTCAAAAAGTTTTGTGCAGCTCAAAACTTCTTGCACGGATGAAGTCTCAGTGGATGGATGCTCGACGGATAGAGTATATGAAACACGTATGCAATGAGTACACAACGGATGCATCACGTTTTCCAATGGATGGCAAACTTTTTTGTCCGTTTTACATCCTCTTTGCATCCATTGGTGCAGTGGGACATGGGCTTAAAGTGTCTCTTCTTATATGAACTATTTCCATTTCCTTGTAGATTTTCTCTTTTGTTAGATGCCCAAGTACTATTGGAATTTCAGAATACTTAATAAAACAACAAGGCTTGGCTGAATGAATGCTGAATACTTTGCTTCGACAGTGCTTCTTTTGTGTCCAGCTTCAATTGATTTTTGTCTTCCCATTCTGCACCTTCACTTTCTTTCTATTCAAAAGAATTTTCTGTTACCTGCCAGACTATTGAATTACTGTTAGTAATAGAAGCCCTTTGGGGAGAACAGAAATCTGCAAAAAAAAAAAAAACTAAAAAACCACAACCCTCTTCCTTACAAGTTATTTCCCTAAATAATTTCTTATAATTCTGCAAGCTTGCACGTCCCTTTTCCGTAAATAATTTCTTATAATTCTGCAAGCTTGCACGTCCCTTTTTTCCCCATATATATCAATTTGATTTTTTTTCAATACAGCAGGTTTCTTTAAAAAATATGCTATAGTATGAATACCCTTTCACCTTATTTTTCCCCATACAACTGCATTGTGAAGTAGATTGACTTTAGAGAGGGAGTAACTGACCTAGAGTCACCAGTGTGCTTTTTGCCTAAAGATGGACTAAAAGTGAATCACTTTAAGCACTAAACCACTTTGGCTCTTATATGTGGATAGGAATCTTTTCTATCATGTATTTTGTAGGCTTCTAAATACATTACATATAACAGGGTGCCAAGACAACAAAATATGATAAAGTTTGCAGTTCTTGTGTCAGAATGTTTCCTATGTTGCAAGAGATTTCATATCTTCCTCAATTGGAAAACATTTTCAGGTTTATTTACCTGAAGACATCCAAAGTCTACATTCTACATTGAAAATCTATTCCTCATGAAACTAATTTTCCCCATATAAATATTTGATGCCTTTTGAGAATAACACTAGTCATATTGAAACCACATGTTTGGATCTGAGCATTAATTTCTCATATGCAAACTTAAAAGAATGAATATAAGCTGAATGGGGGATGATCTTCTAAATAAATAAATAATAAATAAATGGTAAAATATAAGTAAATAGATAAATAAATAAAGTGAAAAGTAGGACATTGCTAAGTGTAAACATGGAATTTGTTCACTACACTGTGTTCTGTTCCTCAGTTGGTGAAATTATTTTTCCATAAGAAATGTTTATTCATGGATTGTGAATAGATATTTTTATTTTTCACAGTGCTGCGCTAAGCTATTTCTGCCAGCTTGCAAAATAAGATTTTAAAAAGGATATATATTTCTCTCTCTCTCTTTCTGTCTTATATCTTTTTCTATTTATCTATTTATTTTTATATATCTACCTCTACACTTAACTTCTGTCTACCTGCCTGCCTGCTTGTCCGCCTGACCACTCACCCATCTATCCCTCCATCTACCCACCTACCCACCCACCCACCCATCCCTTCTACCTACCTACCTACCTTCTCTATCTCTATCTCTATCTCTATCTCTATCTCTATCTCTATCTCTATCTCTATCT
>BHFT01007660.1:0-12219 GCA_004320025.1 Laticauda laticaudata | reverse complement strand
TCTATCTATCTATCTATCTATCTATCTATCTATCTATCTATCTATCACATAAGCAAAGGTAAAAGTAATCAATATTTGATACTACACATTTTCCATCCCTTTCTGAGAAGGTCAGAAAAATGCCAATTGCTCCTATAATTTAAAGGCTCTCTGTTTCATTGAATGTTATCACTATTCATTTTTATCTGCAAATTGCTTACTAACTTTATTATGGAAAGCAATAGATTCAGTTTGCAAAAATATGATATTTTATGTAACTTCGGGACTTTATTCAAAAGCTCAACTATTTTCTAGAATAAATAAAAACAATAAGGCCTTTTTCTTATCAACTATATAACAATAGGGCTATATAACTGTGCAGTTTTAAAGCTTTTTCTGAATATTCCTACTCACAAATTCTCAGGGTAGTATATTTTTGCAGTGAATTTGCACAAATCCATATGCCCATTTTCTAATGTGTTTTTGAAAGTCTCTCTGATCCTCATCTACAGGGGGGAGTCCTAATGCTTCATTTGAAACCTTATCAAATACTAGTCTTGGTGAAACAGACATATTGTTTCTCAATGTCATATGAATGGCTTTAGGAAATATAATCATGATATATGATGAAACATAACATAGTTTAGAAAATGTAAGTTATTATAGACCAGCTTTCTATCATCTATTATCAAGAAATTAGCTGATAGAAAATTGAATTTAGAAAATTATAACCTAAATTGTTCTTTTATTTGTTCTCACTTTACCAATTTCTTTCCTCCTCTCATTCTTATTTTTGAAATACATAGATTTATATTTCTATTGATTAATTTTGGGCTTTAGAATGTTCCTACTGAAAGTGTCATTATATTCTTCAGTGTCAGGCTCCGTTAGGGATGATAGATGATCTGAGCCTGCCTTCGCACCATGCCAATGATATATGCTTCTGGGGAATTGTGACAGCTGCAGCATCGACAGCTGCAGCATCAGAGAATTATGACATTTGAGAGGATCCTCAGTTGTCAATAACTTGAAGGGAAACTCCTATCTGTGTTTGATGGATTGTTGGATGTTATTAGATGATTCTGCAGAAGCCAAACTTGAAAGAGATAAGAGCCAGTGCAGCTGTTGAATCAACTGGGCTGAAGAAACGGGCAATGGGGACGGGAGTTTAACTATTCAGTTTACTCTCAATGAGATAGGAAGCATGAGCGATAGATAGGTAATAGGGAAGGAAATAGTGGACTTATTAGGTAAACCAGATGATAGGAATAAGGGGTGATTAAGGGAATAATTAGGGGCATGGACAGGAGATAGAAACATTTAGGTGGATGTATTTATACCTTTAAATAAGGCAGAAGCTTCCATTGCTAACCTAGACTGGTTGGGATACCGTTCTTGTCAGATGGAAAATTTGTTGTTTGACATTAAAAACCCTTGAAACATGCTTTCTGCTCTGCATGGTGGTTTGTGTTTTGTGTGCAAATCTGCAAGTTTTCAAAGACCGGCTGAGATTCAGTTTTTTAATTCCCCCCCAAATAATCCTGAGTCATCTGTAGAGGTTATGCAACCTCTCCAATGACAATTATTGTGTGACATTTCTTTGGATGCTAGATGAAACAAGTAAAGCTTATATCAAGCCCCTAAGCTCTAACGTGGATTGGTTAAAAAAACTAAACCATGTATGCAATCTCAAATATGTTCTTTCAGAAATGGAATATGTGCTGAGAGACATATAGTTCTTGTCTCCTAGTAATGAGTCAGTTCTCTTTTCAACATTTTAGAAATGATTCAGACAAAACTATATATTTATATATCAATAATTTCACTTCCATTGACTTGGAATAGGAGGTTATAATGGAATGTGAGTTGGATCCCTTTAAAATATCTACAGAGACATATATTAATTTAATAACATCTAAATAAACTTTATAAATTCAGTTATAAAAGTGGTTGAGTTCTCTTGTGATCCAGATCTCTGTTTGTTTTCTGTTACCTGATTGTACCCAACCTCTATTTCAATAACCTATTCATGACTTTAGACATTTTGGGGATCACCTGATTACTAGGAATGGCTTTTGTGGCTATGTAATGGCTTATAACAGTATTTATTTGGATAGAAATAAAGATATGTTAATAATAAATAAACATTTCATTCAAAATAATTTATGGCACTTCTTCCATAGCCTTTTTTGCCCCTTTTATACTTGTTCTTAAAGAATTTGGTCTTGTTTTCTTATCTTAATTCTTGAAGAAAAGAAGTGAGATAAATCTCAAAGTTCATTAATGTCATGACATTAATTAATTAATGTCTTTACTACCATTGCACATTATTGGCAAATTTATATATAATAAGGAGATAAATTGCTGAACCTATTCTTAACATTTGATTCATTTTTATATAATTTCATTTTTTTGTAGAACAGAGCAGCTAGAGGAAAAATAAATAAAAAATATTTAATTCTAAAATTAAATTTTTAATTTAATTTAAATTTTAAAAAATTAGAAAATAATTTATGCAGATGTAGTTGCAATTCTGTTTTCCCTCTTTGTAGACGATTCTATACAAAAATAGTTACAATGATGCCCAGATTATAAACATGCTTTCTCATTGCTGATAATGGCATGTTCTCAAATGGACTCTAGTATTTCTAAGATTACTACATCCACTAGGAATGGTTTCTACCATCTTGGCACTATTACAATGAGAGAAGCTGCACTGGATGAACTCTCTTTTCATTGCATTTTAAAGATTCATTAGTCTTCTGCATACTTAGGCTGGAGAAAACTTCATTTTAGTGTCAGCTTTGCATATGAATGGTTCCAAATTCAATACCTGGCATTGTTAGTGAAAACAGTGCTAAACAGTTTTCCTTTCCAAAAATGTGGGCTTTACAAAATCACAGTTTTCAGTGAAAATGTCAACCTGATGGAAAAATATGATAGCCGGAGAGATAACCTTGGAGTATTATATGTTTACAGCCTTGAATTATTATTAATTTTTAAGTTTTAAGAAGCAAGTACTGGGTGAATTGAAGAAAACTGGCCTGAGATGAGAGAGAATACCTGATAGTTAGCATAAACAATAATGGAAAAGCTAGGTCATATAATATCTCATTTGACAAAAGGCAACTGTTTGTGTTCCCAGCAAAATGTTTTGGATTAAAAGGTCTACTGCAAGCAAAGCAGTAGTAAACTCTGCCTTCCTCCCACCCCTCCCAAAATGTACATCAATGCCCCCAAATTGCTTTAGCAAATCTTTGCAAGTCTTGTGAGGTGTTCAAAAATTACAAGGTGTGCTATATGGTAAATATTCGTACATGTTTTACATGTCCTAGAAATCTAATAATATTGTATTCAACATGACCATATGAACTGGCATATATTTATGTATTCATTTAGGTTTTTTTTTTCTAGAGTTCCAAAGATGAAAGAAAAAAGAATCCAGTGTATTCCTAAGACTCCTTAATCAGTTGTCTCTGACTATTTTTTGTTTTTTTCTGCCAAGTACTGCAAAAGGAATAAATACACACAGTGAGTTTGGCCATCTTCCTGAATTACTCAGCTGGAGAATCTCTTTAACGGATATTAAGTCACAGCCTGGGAGAAATGTCACCCTGCTGAAAATCAATATCTACTTCTCTAGCCATCATTTTAGTGCTTATTCATTAAAACAGCATGTCATTTCCACTGGGTAATTAAAGTGATTCAAAACAAAATCCAAACATTATCAAAACAAATACACCAAGGTTGGCTTGAAATTTTTTGAAAAACTCCATTCTGACTCTGCTGCCTTCATAAAATGCTGAATCTACAAATCAATCCTTACTAACAGAGGAGAATATATGCAGCTCAGGGTTTAACTGTGGAGTCCTTGGTGTTCTCTGAACTTGGCTGTTGCTGCTTCTTCATCAGACTAGATAACATCTTCAATGCAAGCACAACCAATGCAGGCTAGAGATAGACTAATGAATTGACTAAGCACAACTTTAAGCCAATGTTCCATTTAAAAGTGCAAAATCTTTGTGGTTGAATCTGCTTGTCATTATAAAAAGATATGTATACTGATTAAATGGTTGATATTTGAACTTATTCACCTTCAAACAAGGCAAGGAAAGATAAGTAAAACATTAGGATTGTCAGGCAGAGCTCCATTCAAAATCCAGGAAAGAAATACTTAGACTCTTTAAATTAGAGAAAAGAACTGAAAAGTGTAGTGGTAGCATACCAAAAATTCTGAATCTGAGAAATTAGGCGTGCAATTCACATATACAAAAGTGATGGAAGTGTTCCCACCCCAATAGTTCAGATGAACTTTCCAATAGATATTGTGAATATGAATCATGTGGGCATCGTTCAGGTGATATGAGCCTCTGTCCGTTGACCTTGGCATACTTGATAACGGGTTGCAGTTGCGCAGAGAAAAGAAAGCTAAGCGAGAATAGAAACTCACTCTATTGTATGCTCCCCCCCTCATTTACAGCACAACAGAAGAATGTAACACCTCCAGTTCACTTCCCAGACTTAGCATCCTGTTACTGCTCCCTCCCGCCATTTCCTTATGAAACAGCCAAAGATGGCACAAGCGATAGGTAGAAGATTTGAAAGGCTGACATTTCGACCCTACCTAGAAAATAGAAAATCATCAGTCCCTAGAAGCGAGATAGAGAGGAAGCAATATAAAAGACAAAATATATCATAAAACAATTACAACATGAATCACATCCTAAGTGCTTATCAGGATTCTTGGACCAAAATGCTGTTGACAAGTTAGGGAGCTTTACATTGGTTTCATTTAACCTTCGGCTTGTGAAGAAGGAAATGTTTCCAGCTACAAGATACTGGAAGTCGACCTGCCCTCATTTGCGAGGAAGTCCCCAGAATTTCTTTAACTTTCAAAATGTTGTTCACCTTCAAATCAGTATTGGTATGGAGGGTCAGCCTGGATGGGTCCTTAATAGAAGTTATGTTCCAGGCTTTTAGCAACTAAACATGGAACACGATGAATTCATCGAAGAGTTTCGGTAAAGTTCAGCTGGACTGTTACCAGGATTTTATAATCCGTTCAATCATGAAAGGACAACTGATTTTAGGATACCAAGCTTCTTTGACTTTTGAGTGGTTTGTCAGGTAATCTGGTGCTTGAAGGAAACTTTTGTTGTGCCCACTTTATCATAAATTTCTGTCGACACTATTTTGTTGTCTGAAACTTCTTATGAGCTTGATGGCCTCAATCTAATGCTTGGCATGCCTACTGGGCCAATTAAGTGGAGGTTGAGTATCCATTCTTCCAAGTGAATGGAGTGTTAGCTTTTCACGAGGAAGTTCAGGTATGGGTAGACAATCTGTTCCCGAGGTACTTTTAAATGGAGAAGGGAACCTCGCATGTACGGAGTTGTTATATGGACACTTCGGCAAATGGCAGTAACGTTGGACCAGTTTTTAGTCTTGTTGATAATGGATTATATACATCAAGATATTTTCTAACACTACTTAGTTCCTCTCAACAGCCCCTTTGGTTTTGGTGGTGGGTGGAGGCTTAAGTCTGAGGGACTATCCACGTTCTAAGAACCTCTTTCCCAAAAATTGTGAAGGTAAACCCTGGACCCCACTGTCAGAGATTATGCGTTCTGGAATGCCATGTTAACCTATAGACAATGTGAAATAAACAATTTAGACTCAAGCGTCTTAGCAGATGGAATCTTTGGGAACAAGGTATAGCATGTACTTGTTTGGAAAACAGCAATCGTTTATGACCTAGATAATCCGTGTTTCCACTCTTCGGGTAATCTTACCTAAAATCCATAGAGATTTCCTTCCAGGGGCTGTCAGTTCTAGCTACATTTTAACAACCCAACTAGCTTGCCAGGAGGGTCTTCAACCGAATGCCACAAATTAGACTAGCTAGGTCATAAGGCAACATGTCCTTTTTAAAGTAGGGCCACCCAGAATTGGCCGCGCTTAACTAGGTGTCAAGGTTTTCACAAATCCAAAGTCCAGCTGCTTTACGAATCATGAGCTTGTTGTAGTACTGGCCTCAGCACCTGTGGCCATAACAACTTGGGTCTCCTACCCAAGCAAACCATTCTAACTGTATAGTCATTTGAATGAGCCACGGAACATTCATGCCAGTTTTAAAACTCTCTTTTTAGTTTGTTCGGGTTAGGTCATTCGAACCGTCAAATCCACTGCTTGTTTCTCTGTTTGGGCTCTGGCTGGATCCTGTGGGCAGCTAGAGTTTGGATTGAGACAATTGGGTTTAATCACTCTGGCGCATAATATATCTGGGGTAGTCTATGAAGAAGCATCCGCCATGAAGTTCCTTCCCTCCTGGAAAGGTCTTCAGTGAGAAATATGAAACCACTTGAAATACGTGGGCCAGACAACTTGTTAAGGGACAGCTTTCGGGGCGTTTGTATAGGCTTTCCAAATTTTTATGATAGTCCATCCCTCAAATTGGATGTTTTGCTCCTTCAGGAAAATGTCTCCAGGTCAGTAAGAGCAACAAACTGCAAAAAGCTTCTTTTTCCCAGACGGCCCCACTTCTCCTCGGTTTCAGACAGTTTTCCACGCGGGAGGTATATCCGAACAGGCGTGTAGGTCCCTTTCTCGTTGATTTTTGAAGTAACACCGCTCCAAACGGCCACATCACTTCATAAGGCTTGAAATACGAAAGAGAGTTTCCACTTTCTGTGGTGTTTAGCACTGGTCTTAAGCAACAGTCGTTTTAGCTTTTCAAAGAGCTGCTTGGCTCACTCATGGACCACCTCTCCCACGGCTTTGCCCGGCTTTGTGCTCGCTCTCGCCTTTGTTTTAAGATAGATTGTGTGATGGGCTATGTCTATATAAAGCAAACGTCAGGAAAATTGCCAGTACAAAATTGTGCAAAATCTCCAAAAGAAGCTTTGAAGTTGTTGTTCTGGTACGCTGGTGCAGCCAATTCCAATATGGCACGCACTTTCTCTGGATCCATTTCTATGCCTTCATATGATGAAAATGCGATATCCAAACTAGTCAATTTCCTCTTGATGCGAAATTCACACTTGACAGTTAGCATATACAATCTAAGTGGTCAGCACAGTTCTGTTGAACTACCGCGAAGCGCAGTTATCAATGTTCATTCCAGAGTTTCCGTGTGGATAGGATCATCATAGACTAACAACCAGACCTGCCCTGTAATAAATGTCATTGCTAACACTTGATGGAATCATCTGCATAAGTACAGCTTGGGGCCGCTTGTAAACCAAAAGGAAGAACGTGAATTGAAGCAGACCCGATCGGGCAGTTAAAAGCCGGTCTTCCACTCATACCCCTTCCTTAATTCGAATTTTGGTAGGTAGCTTTGCTCAAAACCAAACTTCCGTGAAAATCTTTCCCACTTCACTAGGGTTGGGCCACATTTTCCCTCATCACAAGGAAGGGGTACCTATTTCTCACGGAAATAGCATTCACTTTCTGTAGTCCATCCACCAATGCGTTTGAACTTCTTTTCTTTTCAAACGGAACAAACTGGGGCGCAGTCCTGGGGCCTAGCAGTTTGAGCGAAAATTCCAGATTTTATCAGATATCACAGATCTTAAGCTCCTCCAATGTGCCCGTGGTTGTCGATTGAGTACAATTCGGTTTTGGGGAGCTTCACCCCAGGTCAAATTTTCAATGTACAGTCTGTTGCCGTGAAGGGCGGAAGCTATCCCAATCAAGTCTCACTGAACACTTCTTTTAATATCCAAACTCTTTGGGAATTCTTCTCTCCCACCTTTCATGTGGTTCAGTATACCTGCTGAAATTTCAATCGGAACCTAGCTTCGGACTAGAGATCTGCCCTCTTTTTCCGGTTGGCTTGGTGGTGCGTATGCGACAACAACCCTTCTCCAGTTAACCTGGGGGTTCCATTGTCCAGAGCCAGGGCAATCCAGTATTCAATGGTTGCTCCATCCAGGACCAATCGATAAAATACGCAAGAGTCTTCCATCGTCTCCATGGAATCACTTTCTAAGGTTCGGTGATAAAAAGTGCGAAGCCTCCAGCACTTGATCCATGCCATATGGCAAAAGGAATGGGCAGAGCACATCTTCGTTTTAGTTTAAGCCCATTTTTCTCCATACTCCGTTGTTGTAATCACATCTTGTGCACCCAGAATCTAACAGCGGGCTACATTTCCTATTCAACCCCTGAAATTGGGTACCCTCAATCTTCACCGAAATGGTCAGAGGGCCAGGCTTTGATTTTACATGGAAGTCGTGTTTCCGAGCTGAAATCATCCTCCTCAGGTGTGTAACTGGGGGATTTCTGACTTCTCTCCTGCGGGAGGGGCGACTCTGCCGGTCTCTTTCGACTTTAGTGCTGCTTCGCGAGGCTTTGCTGGGGACTTTTTCAGGTTCTTCCTTCTTTTGGCACCCCTTTGAGTTCCAAGCTTTGACTTATGTACGTTCACAGCCCCGTATGACCTCGGTTCCGCATCGAAAGCGGCACGTAGAGGGTTGTCTCATCTCAACTCCTCCCCATCTGTAGGTTTCGGGGAACCTCTTGAGGACGATGGGGGGGAAGGCTTGCTCACCCACCAGAAACCATCTCCGCCATATCTGCCTGTCGGGTTAAGACATCCATTCTACTTTCTCTGCAGCAAGTACCACATCTGCAAGTCATTTGGGTCTTTCTAGCATGCATTCTCGGCATCTCTTCATTTAATATCCCTACTAAATCTTCTTCTTCAGGGCTTCCTGGACCACCTCGAGATATACCATTTAACTGTCAAATTCTTGGGTGTAAGGTCAGCCACTGACTCCCCTCCTGATTATGGTCTCATCTTAATTAGGGCCTTGCATTCTAGCCAAGTCGGGTCCTCAAACATAGCCGCAGTGCAGTCAATGAACAGTAGTTATAGTCATGCAACGTGGGAGCTATTATCCCTATGCAAAGGTCATACTATGACACTCGCAGCTAGTTCCCTCCATAGGCCTGGTAACGACATTCTCACATTCGGTCTCTACTGAGGGTAAAAATCACTCACCGTATTCTTCCATATAGCTCAAACTTGGGCTACGAAATAAATCCCAAGGTCTTAGGATCTCCCTGTATCTTATCTAATGGAAGGAGCCTAGGAGCACTACGTCTATTCAAGCTAACAACTGTCCTGCGAGGCCCGGACTGCTGCTAGGAATCGAGTTGATGTTACTGGAGAGGCGGGCTTGCGTCTGCTGCTTCTAGCTGGGGGCTACATTCCCCCCACCTCATGACTTCTTGGCAGCTTGGGAGTTGTGTCAAAGGCTTCATCAAGGAGTCTCCTGGCTTGATGAGGCAGATTTCCTCTTTTCTCTTCTCTTGCAATGGCTCTCTTTCACACGGAGTAGTTTCTCACGGTGTCGATGTGGCGGCTCCCAGTCTTCAGTCCAATCCGCCAGGTGAGTGCAGTCGGCTTCTACCTAATCTTTCCCCGGCTCCAGATCCCTGACCATTCTGGGCTAAACTGGCCTTCTCAGTACCGCTAGCGATCTTCCTAAGCAAAATCTTGCCCTCCGAATGGCTCCCAGGTCTTCCTGAACACTAGTTGAAGTGACATGATGTCCAGGCCCTCAGAAGAATATGGGGATTTTTCTCTCTGGGGCGTAGACAGAGATTCAGAATAATGTCGGGCGAGCTCCATTCAAATCCAGGAAAGAAATACTTAGACTCTTTAAATAGAGAAAAGATATCTTTTACTGAAATTGAAGTGGTAGCAACCCAAAATTCTGAATCTGAGAAAATTAGATCTGTCAATTCACATATACAAAGTGATGGAAGTGTTCCACCCCAATAGTTCAGATGCAAACTTCCAGATGAGCGGGTTGTGTGTAATACGATACATATGTCGGGTCATCGTTCAAGGGTGAATGATATATGGCAGGTCCCGTGTGAACCTTGGTATACCTTGATACGGGTTGCAGGGTTGCAGTTGCGCAGAGAAAAGAAAGCTAAGCGAGAAATAGAAACCTAACTCTATTGTATGCTCCCCCCTCAATTACACAACAGAAGAATGTAACACCTCCAGTTCACTTCCCAGATGTATCCCTACCTCCCCTCCCCCCCATTTCTTATGAAAGCCGAAAGATGCAAAGAGATAGTAGAAGATCTTGAAGGCTGACAAGGATATTGTAAGTGTTGGGTTACATTTTCATGTAATTTCTTTAATTGCATATTCTATGGAATATTTGTAGTTATTATTTATAGTATTTATAATGTGTTTTCAGCAGCTAGCATTTAGATTTAAATCAGTGTCCTGATTTAATATTCACCTAAAGGTATTGCTATAAAAATAATCTCCTGCCTTCAAATCATGGTGCCTGAATATATAGATATAAAAAAGGATCTTCCCTAAATAAAAAAGCAGCTTCCACTTTATCAGAGTTCTCTTCAGTTATATTTCTAATTTAAAGATTAAATATCCAGAGAATCTTTAGCTCTTCTTCCACTTCTTATACTTATACATGACCATAAAATCTTGTTCACTGAACATTTAGAATATTAAAAGTATAAATGGCAGTATTTTTCACACAGCTCTAATTCTTAATCTTAACGGAATTTAATGTCTTCATAATTCTTTTGTTCTGAGAACTAGAAAAATTGGTGTGGTAAAATTGCCATTGCTGCTCATTGAAAATGTTCATTGCAATTGAATTGCAATGTTTAAACTATTCAAGATAGAAAATATAACAGTTTTCAGATGTGTCCCTTCATTTATGTTTGGATTTTTATTTCCTGTTATGTAATTTTCAAAGTTAGGTTGTTGTGATGCTTGTGCCAGCAGAACTACAGAGAAGAGTGTTTTTATTCTCCAGATGGAGATCAAACAATTCTGGAAAAAAATGGTAAGACATTTGCAGTTTCCATGGACCTTGACATGCTTGCAGGTCAAAATAATTCATGTTGCTGCTTATTCATCAGGCCACTGGGGCATATGGCAAAGTATGTAAATATTTCCTTTATGCAATACAGTCACAGCTGGAAATGTGTTTATCAAGTTTGTTAAAATTGGGAATATAAAAGTGTTTTCACAAAAAATCCTGTGAGATTAAATTAAGAATTTTCATCTTAAACAAATGTAAAACAGAATGAATGCTATTCTCAAATATAACTTAGTGCATTAACAGATTGTCATAGTATATTTTGGGAATTGTAAGAACTTCACTTAGTGCAACCAGTTAGTGTGGCATTTTTCTAGTAATGTCATTCAGATTGCTTTAGTCTTGTGCAGAATCTATGAGAAGAGCATCATTTTGTCAAATTATCTAGAATTGTTTTTTCTTACAGGTAGTACTTGATGTTATTTAGTGACCATTGGAAGTTACAATGACACAGAAAAAGGTCACTTATGACTGTTTTTCTCACTTACAACTATTGCTGTATCCCCATGGTCATGTGGTCAAAATTTAGACATTTAACCACCATATTTATAATGGCTGCAGGAATCATCATCTTTTGCAAGCTTCTGATAAGCAAAGTCAAAGGGGAAAACAGAATCACTTAACAACCAGTTTACTAATTAAATATCTGCAGTGATTCACTTAACAACTATAGCAAGAAAGATCATAAAATGTAGCAAGACCAGTTTAACAACTGTTTAACTTAGCAATACAAATTTTGGGCTCAGTTGTGGTAGTAAGTCAAGAGCTACCTGTATTTAGCATTCTCAGACTGGTGAACTGGAGAGGGAAATTTTAAAAATGTATTCTGCTATCTGTGGTCTGGATTCATTCCTCTCCTGGCCTTTTCAAACATCAGGAGTGAAAGTAGTTTTCTCGATCTCAAAATTAATACTTCCTTGCATGCCTCTGTGTAGAGATAGCACCAGTTGCCTTAGTGGTGCACCCTGGTTTGAGTCACATGATTCTTCTGTTGTGCTCCAGAGCTCTAAGCCCTCCAGAGATTCCTATCTTGCAGTCGCTTCATGAGGATCCACTTTTGGATAATTTCAAGTCTTCTCCTTGTCTGGGGAAGAATTATCAAAGAGCTCATCTACTGACCAACAATTCACTGTGCCACAATCATTGGATTAGCTATTCACTAAGCCATCTTCATTCCAACTTTTTTTTTCTTCCAGAAGACCCATTTCAACATATTTCTTTCTTGAAAAATAAAGGGCCTGTTACATAGGCCGACAGATGCAAAACGTATGTAAAAAGGACACAGTGGACGACAAAATGTTCCATCCATTGTTATCCGCTCTCAAAAGTGCCCCGAATTTGCATAAGCAGAGCGGACAACAAC
>BHFT01007658.1:0-30209 GCA_004320025.1 Laticauda laticaudata | reverse complement strand
GGATAGAGAGGAAGAAAAACGGACGCAGTGAGTACAGAATGGATGCATCACATTAACCAACGGATGGCAAGTGTTTCTCTCCGTTTTACATCCTCCTTCCATCTGTTGGTGCAGTGTGACATGGGCTTTACAATCTCTTGTTTCTTCTTCTTCTTGGTGCCATATCCATCATTGGACACTGGCAATCATGTTGGTGATCCTATTTTTATCAACAGCTGCACGAAAAAGTGCTGTTGAGTTTTGTCTAAACCAGTCCCTTAGATTTTGAAGCCCTGATGTTCTTCTTCTGCCTGGACCTCGTCTGCCTTCAATTTTTCCTTGGAGGATTAAGTGAAGTAGGCCGTATTTATCACGTCCAAACTATTCTAACATTCATTTTTTTAATGGTTTTGATGATTTCCTTTGGCTTTCCTAGGCCAATCACTTGTTTAATGACTTTCAAAGTTACAGTAGCATTCAAAAAACATGACAGTGTTTATATTTATAATCGAGGCAGCATTCTCAAGGTCATGTGATCAAAATTCAGGCGCTTGCATCCGGCATATATTTATGATGGTTGCAACATCTCAAAGTCACATAATCACCATTTGTGACTTTCCCAGCCAACTTCTGACAACTAAGGTCAATGGGTGAAGCCACATCTACTTAATGAGTGAATGAGTCACTGAACAATTGCCATGATACACTTAACAATCAGGACAAAAAAGCCATGGACACAACTTTGCTTAACAATGGAAATCATTATCGTGATGAGATCTTAAGTCAAAGACTATCTATTGAAGATGACCAATATAGTCCTCGTATTGATTTATATAATTAAACATTGCACTGCTTTGATGAGTGACATTGATTGTTCTCTTGTCATTGGTGCTGGTACATATTAGAGTCATGTAGCTGTTCATGGGATTTATTTTTTAATAAAAGGGCCAGGGAAATAATTCGTATTTCAACTTCTATATAGGTAGTAATTTCAGTTGAAATGGGCTGCTTGAGAAGCACATGGTCTAGTTTCCCTTCTCGTGTCTTGAATGCACAATCAACTCCTTTATTTCCAAATTCCAGAAAAAGCAACAGCATTAATGTAACTCAGGCTGCCACCCAGATTACATCAGGAGATAGTCCCAAGATTACCAGCAAAGATTCACTTATCTACATGCAACACTTGTCATTATGCTTAATTGATGCTTAGCTGTGTCACTGTGCTCTCCATTTGAAAATGTGTATGCAGAGGAAGATACATAGTAATAAGCTCCAAAAGACCACCATAAAACATAATACCTGCAGATGACAGTTTAGCAATTCTTCTGTTCCCAGCTGTCACACCACCATGCCAATTGCATTTCAAGAATCTTCAATCATGTGCATTATCATTTGATTTTTTAAAAAATCAATGCAATGACCCATTAGACAAGAGGCAATAGAAGATCTTACGGGTTACTGAATAAATGTTGGAGACAGCCATCATGACAACCATTTAAGACTCACACATGAAAATAACAGGAAACCAATATACATGAGCTGTTTTTAAAATGCCCCCATAGATAGACAGATGACCTACTAAAGTAAAATAAAATAAGCTACCCCTCTCAGTTCTTATATTTGCTGGCCAATATTTGATTTCTTTCTCCTCTCATTCTTTGCTGAAGGACAATACCATAGTTATGTAACTGAGTTTGCACTAATATGCTATTCTACAGCCTTATTCAAGCCAAAAAATCAACTTGGATGTGTCATCATCAATAGTTCATCTCAACTCAAGGACATCTTCCACTGTTTAGAGCCAGCCTCAGTCTAATCAATTCAGTGTTCATCTATACTCTATGACGCTTGGGGTTCGGGAGCTGGCACTTTTATTTGAAATCTTCTCACTTCTCTTTTATATTTATTCACCTCCTACAAAAGAAAACCTATAGAGATGCAGTAGTATCTCAGTACTTAACTGCTTTGAAACTCATCAAATTTGGTACATTTTGATGATAAAATTTTGTCTCAGTACTTGTTATTTGTTTACTATTCAACATACAAGTTAGAACTTGTTGGTTTCAGTTGCCTTGTGACTTACTGCCCTTTCCAGCTGAAACAAAGAGTCACACAGCAGCTCTTGCCATGTGAACATCCTCTTGCAGCTTGTCTTAGCTTCTTTGTATTTTTGCATTTTTTTTCCTCATCAGTACAGGTAAAGTGAAGCTTATGTTTTATTTAAACCAAGTATTTATTAATTTTTAGGTTTATTTCTCATGTAAAGTGATGATATACAACCTTATCTTTTTACATGATGCCTTTAAAATGTGCATTCATCTTTGGTTTGAGAATGCATTAAATTTATTTACATTATTTCTTATGGGAAAAAATTGTTTGGTACTCATCATTTTTGGTACTCATTGTACCTCCCAGAATCAACTAACAACAAGTACTGAGGCACCATTGTGTTTGTATCACACATATACAGGTTTGCCATTAACAGCCAGGAATTATGGGGCGAAACTATAGGCTTGATATGACCTCAGAAGATCTACAATTCATCTCTTGGAGGATATATTATTTGGGCCATTGCAGCCCAGTGATATCATAGTCCTGACATGGCCTGGGGAACCATCTTTCAATAATTTCATTCCTTTGAGAAATGTATAAAATATTCATTGTGGTCTTAGATTGCTTTCCTCTCATCTGATGAAGCCTCTGGAGAGCTGCTGCTCTTCAGAATAAACAATATTAGATACCTATAACAGAACAACAAATGTAAGCGGGTCAATGGAGCTGAGCAGCTGCCAAGTTTTTTTTTTCCTGGCATAATGTACAATACAGCTCAAGAAGATTTTGTTAGTTTAGAATCCAATATATTGTACAAAACAATTAAAATAGTCAACTTCAATAATCAGATTAAGCATGTTCTGTACATATGGCCACTAAATTCAAGGGACAGATGTTTGATCTTATGTAAGATAGATCTATACATCTTGTTCAGCATCTAGCAATGAATAGCATAAGGGAAGTAGGGGATCCTATTTCTCAGCCTCTTCACTGGCCTCATTGAACAGTCTCATCTTGGAATTAAGATTCATACCATTCCTCTTAATGTTCCAGATGTGATCTAAGATCTAAGAAAGATACATAGAATTACTTCTGAGACATCTCCTTTATCCTTCCTCACCTTTGGACAGAAAGCTTGCCAAATTAAAGCAACTACTTGTTTCATTAAAAGTATAATCTGAGAAGTTCTAGGGAGGATCGGTCTTGACATTCTTTCTCCAATTAATCTAAACTTTGATGCCTCTTGATCTTCTGGAATGTAGCCCCTTCCCGGTGGTGGGTTTCAAATTATTCTACTGACTCCGTGGGCGTGGGTTGGTGGGTGTGGGTTGGTAAGTGTGGTAAGGGGAGGATATTGTAAAATCTCCATTCCCTCCCCACCACACTAACCTGCTTTCCAGCTCTGTTCTCCTGTGCAGGGCAACAAAAGAAGACTCAGCCAATCAGCTGGGACTCGGGAGGCAGAGAAGAGATGGGGGTGGGGCCAGTCAGAGGTGATATTTGCTAGTTCTCCCAACTACTCAAAGTTTCCACTACTGGTTCTCCAACACTGGTCCAAAACCTGCTGAATGCTGTTGTGGTTCGCCGGCAGACGGTGCAGACGGCAGAGGTATCAGACAATGAGGATGAAAGGGAACCAGTCAGGGAGTCTGGCAAGGACTTGGACGAGGGTCCTGCATCTGATGCAGGGATGGGGCCAGGACCATCGGAGAGTGGGGTGCTGCCTTCGGAGCCTTTGGAGTATGGCAGCAGTGAAGCAGAGGACCACGGGGAGCCTATTGCGTGTGTGCGCAGAGCTGCTAGAAGGTGAGAGCAGCTGAAGCAGAAGAGGTGACTCAGGAGTAAGGCTGGGAGGTGATTGCCCTTCCCATCAGGGATAAAATTCAGTCCTCAATGATGAAGAGTTTTGCGGGAAGCAAAGCAGTTCAGGAATTCTCTGAGTCTCTCGTGAATCTCTGTACTCTGTTTTTTCTAGGTTTTTGGGTTGGATGATGTTAGCTTTAATTGGACTTCTGTTTCTTGGCAGCATTTGACAGCACTGAAAACCATGCTCTTATCTGGAGGAACTATGTCTAATGTGTTTTGGCTGGGAATTCAAGTAATTCCCAGCGTCGCATTAAAAAAGGTTTTACTTTTAAATTCAGTTTGTATTTTATTAAGTTTGATGAAGCCTGGGTCAGAACAAATACCACCTCTGCACTTCCCCCCTGGGAATCCAGATTACATTCCACCATAAAATGCAACTTGAGTCAGGACTCTTCCGTATAGTGTCTAGTTACTAGTTAATTGTTGTAGTTTTTAAATTTCAGTTCACTTATTGTGTTTTCAATGTTTGTCATGCATTTTGTTTCTGTTATTTGTTTGACCACTTTGATTATTATTTACTCATGGCCATTGTTATTTTAATGACGCTAAATGTGAACATTTTAATTTGCTGTTTGTATTTACCAGATTTCCTTAAATATCCCTGAGTCTTTATTAATGCAGTAGTTTACAAGTAGAATTAATTATGTAATAATTTTGACCAATTATCTCAAAAAAGAAAGACATTATAATTGCTTTTCCAAATAACGCTAAACTTTCTTCTTTAGCAAGGTTTTATCCCCTTCATAAAAATCTCCAACATATTAAAATTTCTCCCGCTATCCTAAAATATTTTTAAAAATAAAAATATCACTACTTATGATTTTTCCCTAAGAGTGTGTGGGAGGCTAAAGTTTTAGATTTCCAGAACTAACTTTACATTCAAATGATGAGGGAGGAGCTAAATTATCTGAGCCAAACCAAATTGAATTTGAAACCAAAACTGCCAAAACCAACACTGAATTAACTCTACTGATTGATACATAACCGACACTGAGAAATGAATAGCCAGATATATTCTTTTCATAATACACATCTCCAAAGAAATATTATTTCCCCATTTGACNATAACTGACACTGAGAAATGAATAGCCAGATATATTCTTTTCATAATACACATCTCCAAAGAAATATTATTTCCCCATTTGACATATCTTTTGATATTTATGGAGATTTTCAGTCATCCGGGTCATGGCTTTCCCAAAGTTCAAAAGGCAACTGAACTTTGTAAAAAGACTGTTTGCCACACAATCCTTTCAGTAGTTCCAAGAAGGTACCACACCCATCTGCACTATTCAGGTGATGCTGAGGACACAGATAAACTCCAGGTGGTCTCAACGGCTCTCAGAAAGAGTGCTAACAATCAGATGACTGCAAGGAATATAAATCCTTCCATCCTTCACCATTCAGTCAAAACTGGAGATGCTTCTTGGATGAAGTTTGAAACATCTTCAAAGAAAAATAAAGTCCAGTTGCCTTTTGAAAAAGCAGCTTTGGCATATGTTCTGATAAATTATTTCAGCTGAGAACTGAGGCAGAACATTCTGGAAGTAGAAGGGTGGTTGGCTAACTAAGATCTTATTTGCACATAAACTTGGATGGTGCAGATTAGGTCAATTTGCACTGGAATTCACAAAGATTGGATTTCTCAGGCATTCCTAAAAGCTGTGCAAATGCAGATTTCCAATTATCATTAGCAGAGGCTGACTAAGCTGATTAAATTCCTTACTGGGAGTAATTAATAATTGCCTTTCACATTTAAGTACAGTTAAGTAGTGAACTATTTTCCTGTGCCAGTTAGTATTCATCCCTACTGCTGGAATATATTTTGCATGTATTTATCATATAATGATATACTGTCTATCAGTATAAAAAGAAAGGGTGAAGAGATTTATTCAAAATTTGCTATTCCTATCTCTACATCTTGGTCTCCTGTAATTGTTTTATCTTTAGAGAGACTCCTCCTTTAGAGATTGCCTAAAGAAGAACATAGAATATGGAAAAACAAGGAAACTTGGAGGTCTTCTAGTCCAACCCCCTGCTCAAGACCCTAGACAAATGGCTGCCCAGTCTCTTCTTGAAAACTTCCACTGGGGGAGTATCCACAACTTCTGGAGACAAACTGTTCTCCTGATTAATGGTTCTCACTGCCAGGAAATTAGTGTGAGATTGGATCTCTCTTTAATGTTCTTCCACCCATTACTTTTTGTCCTTCCCTCAGGTGCTTTAGAAAATAAGTTGACCCCCACTTATAACAGATAATCAGAGTTGGAAGGGACCTTATAGGTCATCTAGTCCAACCCCTCCCACCCAAACAGGAGACCCTACACCATTTCTGACAAATTTCAGGCCAATCTCTTCTTGAAGGTCTCAAGTGATGGCGCTTCCACAACTTCTGAGGGCAACTTCTGTTCCATTGGTTGATAGTTCTCACTGTCAGAAAGTTTCTCCTTATTTTCAGGTTAAATCTCTCTTTGTTCAGTTTCCATCCATTGTTCCTTGTCTGCCCTTCAGGTGCTTTGGAAAATAGCTTGACCCCTTCCTCTCTGTGGCAGCCCCTCAAATATTGGAAGACTGCTATCCTGTCTCCCCTGGTCCTTCTCTTTACTTGACTAGCCAAGCCCAGTTCCTGCAACCGTTCATCGTATGTTTATCCTCCAGTCTCCTAATCATCCTGGTTGCTTTTCTCTGTACTCTTTCTAGAGTCTCTACGTCTTTTTTATAATGTGGTGAACAAAACTGGATGCAGTAACTCTAGGTGTGGTCTTACTAAGGCTTTACAGAGTAGTATTAGTACCTCACTTGATCCCTTCTTTGTGCCAGCCCCTCAAATATTGGAAGACTGCCATCATACCACCCTAGTCCTTCTCTTTCTCTTTGTCCTTCTCCTAGTTCCCTCCAATCATTCTTCATACGGTTTATTAAGTTGGGTGTGGTTCAGGGAGGTGGGGGCGATGGTTCAGCATTTAAATAAGTTGAACTTGTCAGATGGAAAACTGTCAGCCCAAGTTCAGCCCAGCCCACATTCGAGACCAGAGCACCACGCAATGGGGGTGAACTCCCATTAGTTGCTCCAGCTCCTGACCTTCTAGCAGTTTGAAAGCATGCAAATGCAAGTAGATAAATAGGTACCACTTTGGTGGGAAGGTAACAGCATTCCTTGTGCATTTGCCAGATAGGCATGCTGGCCACATTACCATGAAAGTGTCTTTGGACAACAGTGGCTATGAAATGGGGATGAACACAGCCCCCCTAGGATCAGACATGACTGAACATGGTAAAACCTTTATCTTTAGGGAAACTCATAGGGTGTCTCCTTTAAGGCAAGGGAATGTCATTTAAGCACAAGAGCCACTCTAAGATGACAAGTCATGTAAGTGGGATTTGAGCAGGAGTCAAGAAATTAAATTAAGAAGGAATCTCAGACAAGCCTGTCCCTAGTTTACACACTGTCCATTCCTAAGGACATGTGACGACATGTTGAAAAGTCAGCTTTACAATCCACCAATGATATTTTGTGGTCACCTGATCACAAGTTGTGGGGAAAAAAATGCCAGTTTTTGACATGTTTTGCAGTTTCCAGCAAAAAAACACCAAATCCAATGCAAGGGTTCACTTACCGACTGGCAAAAGTTCTATTGATTAAACAGTGTCAGAATAAACTTACTGAAATTCAGTCATCCAGAAATAATGGAGACAGGGGGAATATACTTTTCAGGACCTCTGAAAATTCAGGTAAAAACATTTACCTTGGAATATCATCTTTGTTTGATAGTATTATGCTATAGTCTCTTGTTTTTGTTTTTTTAATCTTTGAACAACTCCATAATTGTCTGTTTTTCCAGGAATTGCCTGTATTCTTTTTAGAATCTTTTTTGACCTGCAATTTGAAGCTTTCTCCTGTATCCTTCTATAAAATCAGGCAGAATAGCTGTTTGTAGCAAAAAAAAAGCAGTATCTTATGATCTGTCAGGAGCATAGCATCTTCTGATACAAACATTTTTTAAAATCTGGCTGCAGTTTCTGTACAGATGTTTAATTAATCTCTTTCATTGTTGAATGTTGGAATTAAGACACTTAATACAGTAGGACAAGGGTCTTCAAACTTGACAAGTTTAAGACTTCTTGACTTCAACTCCCAGAATTCCTGAGCTAACTTGACTGGAGGAGGGATTCTGGGAGTTGAAGTCCACAAGTCTTAAAGGGGTCAAATTTGAAGGCCCCTGCAGTAGGGTTCTCCCCCAATATATATATACATATATATATATGTGATATTCAGCTTTGTTCGGGTATTTTTCCACGTCATTATAGTTGTGCTTTTAAAGTAGCAACATTTCGGCAGAATCTCATCTGCCATCATCAGGCTTCTATATTGTGTTCGTTGTTTTGTTTATCTTGGCAGAGATTGTTCTGTCTACCATGGAGGGAGAAAAGCATGAAAAAGCATCTATTCATCTGCCTCTAAACTGCACGTATAGGTTGCAATATAGAAATTATTTCAGCTTCTCTGGTTCTGCCCTTTGGTCTGAAGGCAGCACAGATTGTGACAGTACCATGCTTCTCACATGTTGGAATTAGAGCGAGGAGGTGTGGTGATGCCTTTGGATGACAAGTGGTGACAGTGGAAACTACCAAGATGCTACCCAAAGCAGGAGGTAACGACAGAGTGTAAGGACCTCAAAGATTTTGGGAGAGTGAGTTTTCCACATTTCAGATTTACAGACTGAGCCATTCTGCTGCATCATCAAACAACAATTTGGTTATACCTTTGTCCCATCTTTGTTTCTGTCCTCCTGGTCAGTTAACAAGTTGATATTATTACATCACCATATATTATAAATAATATGGAAGTGGCATTGATCTGACACCGACTTGCACATATTATTAGTAAATTATAGAATCCATTTTTGCTATTATTATTATTATTATTAAATTGATACCATCTGTTCACTGTTTCATGCAGCTATCCATCTATTGACCTAATTTTCAAATAACAATGGTTTATCTGACACAAAACATGGTGATGATCACCTTGAGTAGAAAAGGAAATTAGCTTAATTCATGAATGATAAATCTGTTAGCATATATGAATGATGATGAATATATCAGTATCTGACTAGTCTCTGAACTTGGTGGAGCACTAGCCATCTATGTTGGCATGAACAAAACCCCAGTTAACTCTTTCCCTCCCCCTTCCATCTAGTGGCAGCACTGTACCTTAGTACAGTGGAAAGGATACCCACTTTCAGAAGCCACATGGACTAAGAGCTGGGATGTAAAGGCAGACAAGCTGGTTAAACAACCCCAGATTTCAGCTAAGCCAAGGAAACTGCCATGCAAGGTGATGGAGAAAGGGAAGTTTGCTTGCCAAGCCATTGAGGTCTCCCCTCCCCCAAAATATATTGATCTTTTGAGTATTAGCTATCTCCTTTGTATCAAACATGTTGGCCAGCTACCCTTACAATAAGTGGAATGGAATGGAACCAGTGGTGGGATTCAAATATTTTATTACCGGTTCTGTGGGCATGGCTTGGTGGGCATGGCTTGATGGGCAAGGCAGGGGAAGGATACTGCAAAATCCCCATTCCCTCCCCACCCCACTAACCTGCTTTCCAGCTCCGTTCTACTGTGCAGGGCAATAAAAAAAGACCCAGCCAATCAGCTGGGATTCCAATTAGTTGGGACTCAATGGGAGGCAGAGAATTGGTGGGGGCGGGGCCAATCAGAGGTGGTATTTGCCGGTTCTCTGAACTACTCAAAATTTCCACTACTGGTTCTCCAGAACTGGTCAGAACCTGCTGAATACCACCTCTGAATGGAACCACATGCAAGTGTGATGGGCAGCGTGGAAATTTGATTGAATAAATAAATATAAAGTTCGTTGGCAATGAGGACAGTTGCTAACTGGAGTAATCAAGTGGGCCACAACAGGAGAAAGAAAGTTGGACTAAATATATCAAATTTTGGCACAGCAGGGCTGATTTGGAGCATCTATCTTCCCATCCCCTTTCTCTGGCTACCTTCCTTGCTCATAGATGGAGATAGATGAAAACAATATTGTTTCTCTGTGAACATTCCTGTCAACTAGACCTTGATTGCCTCTCTATGTGTCCAGTTATAGACCTGATGTCATATTTCATAAAAACGCTCAGCTTGATTTCTTCCTTTTGCTGACAAATTATTTTAGTGGCTAACATCCCTCACTGTTTCCCTGCCTTAGAGATGTCTGTCTGGGTTACACTAATAGTGGTGGCTGCTATCAATCAATCAGGCAAGTCAAATATGCAGAGAAAACATCCTATTTTCCCACCTCTCATGGCAAGCTCCATCACAAGATATAGAATGGGATACTTTTGGTTTAATAGCTTCATATTGTCTCTTTAGTGGGAAGTGAATGCTGAAGGAATGAGTCTGCTGATTTCATTGCTTTCTCTTTTCTGGCAGCTTTTACAGAGTGTATTATTCATATCATATTTTACCATGAAATTAAAAGGGAGGAAACATAGGTCTTTCACACCTCAGTGATCACCGGAGCCATTTCCTCTCAAGAATGTCAAGAGACCAATAGCTTTTACTGGTATATTCTTTTGTTGTGAATATGAGATACTTAATAGCATTTCTAATTCATGTGGAAGAATATTCTGGATATTCTCCAGTAAAATTAAGGCAGTGTCTTTTTTCAAATACAGATGCCTCCTATAGGCTGTTTATATCTGAACATATAGAAAAACTGGAGGGAATAGACAGGGCCAGATCTATCTCTCTGACAATGGGATTTATGACAGCAGCTATTCTCAAGCAAATGCGCAATCCATTGAGTCAACTATAACCAGTGGTGGGTTTCTACCGCTTCTGTCCACCTCTGCAGAACCAGTAGCTCTGAAGAGCAGCAGACATAGAACCGGTTCTATGTCTGCTGATGTTTTTGCCCACCCGCCTACCCGGGCTCTTACCTGACCTTTATTTCCTGCTTTTCCAACTTCAGTTGCCGTGCAAGGCACAGCTGCAGTTAAAAAAGCAGGAAGAAAGGGCTTTTTGAAAGGCTGCTTCTCTGCATGTAGCATGCTGATGACGATTTACAGGCGCGCAAGCGCAGCATGCAGGAAAGCACATCATAAATCACTGAACCTCATCGAACTGATAGCTAACCCTGTTGGATCCCACCCCTGACTATAACTATATATGGCCAGTCTAACAAAGAAAAGGATTAGAGGTGATATGATAACAGCTTTCCACTACTTGAGGAGGGGAAGACTAGATGAGCTATTCTCCAAAGCAGGAAAAGATAAGACAAGAAGTAGGAGATGGGGACTTATCAAAGAGAGATCCAACCTGGAACTAAGGAGTAATTTCCTGACAGTGAGAACAATTAATCAATAGAATGGCTCACCTCCAGAAGTTGTTGGTGTTTCATCGCTGGAGATTTTCAAGAAAAGACTGGACAACCATTTGTCTGGAATTTTATAAGGAATCCTGCCATGAGCAGGGGAGGGCTGGACCAAAGACTGGCAAATCTAGATCTACTAGATCCCAATCAAAATCTCTGAGAGAAGCATTTTCTCAAAGTTTCTTTTTATTGGAAAAGTCATATTGGCACATCTGGGAAAACCCAAATCTGAGAGTTCTGGGTCTTCCCTCAGTAAATCAAAAATCAAAACCCAACACAGTCCATCACAAGGTCCAACCACCATCTGTCCCAACTTGAGACATCCCTTCAACCACTCCTCCTCCAGGTTCAGGAATAACACGACCTTGACCAAAAACAAGAATCCTATTATGTCAAACTACTAACACTTTAAAAATCCCCCCCTCCTACTTTCCCAGGCACAGGAATGTGGCAGCATGGAAATTTCTGGGTTTAGTATGACTTCCAAAGCTGACACCCACAAGGTCTCTTCCAACCCTATTATTCAATGTTCTATTTTCTGGATCAATTCCATGTATGCATAACCAGATGCCTGCCTATGCATGCATGTAATTCCATCAAATTCTGTACCTGTCAACAGTGGTGTCCCCCAAGGCAATGTTCTAGGACCAACTCTTTTCATATTCTACATAAATGACCTCTATGATCGTATCAAGAGCAACTGTGCTCTCTTCGCTGTTGATGTAAAGCTATTCAACACCACAGACAATATTGCTACCCTTCAAAAAGACCTTGACTATGTATCAGAATGGTCAAACAAATGCAACTTTCAAATCCTCAACAAATAAATGCTCTGTCCTACATATTGGCAAAAAAATCAGAAAATAAATACAGGTGAATAGTCAAGACTTTGTTGATGATCCAAACTCTGTCACAGGATCTTGAGTTATCATCTTAAATGACCTATAGTGCTAGAGCCACTGTAACTGCATAAGCCAAAGGCGTTGTTAACGGCTAATCTTACAGAGCTTTTTCCTTGGTAATATTCACTATCTTGAACTAGAGCACGCCAAAACATTTGCTAGGACCATATTCGAATCAGGCTCACAGTCTGGAACCCACATCGTATCTGATTTGAAACAGTTGAGAAAAGCCAGAAATATTTCAACGAAGAAGAGTTTCTCCACTCTTCTACCGTTTGCAGAAGACCTTATGGACCCAGAGCTCTAAATTCTAGAAAATCGTTAGAACTTGACGCCGTCTTCGCGTCCAATTCTAAGTATAGTATTGAAATTTATACATTGCATATGTCTACCTTGTCATGAATTATTCAGCTCAATCATAACAACACTAGAAGTAGAACAATAGATACAAACTCAAGGGTTAATCGCACAAAATTGATTGCAGGAAATAGCTAACTTCAGCAAAGAGTGGATCAATATCTGGAATACTCTACCGACCTGTGGTTTTTTTTCCCAACCCCAAAAACTTTAAACCTTAGACTGCTACTATTGACCTCGACCCCTTCTCAGAGGTCTGTAGGGGCATGCATAAGCGCACCAACAGCAGCTACCATCCCTTCTCCTGTTTTTATTTTGTATATATATTTTTATTTTTTTTATAAAGTTCCATGTATTCATAATTATAATTCTTTACTTATACTATTATCCTGTGAGCAATTGAACAAAATAAATAATAAATAAAAATAAAATAAACAAATAAGTAATAAAGTGCTTCAGGAAACAGGGACCCAAATAGGAGAGGATTTTAGTTGTTTTCAGATCAGGAGGGAAAGATAAGTTAAAGCAAGGCTGTTAAGATTATCAAAGCTGTAACTATGGAAGGTGGGGTTTAGTCAGCATTTCACCCATGAAAAAGCAGGAAGTACAGGAAAACATAATGCTGTATGGAAATGAGTATGAGAGATTGGGAGGGGTGGGAGAAGAGATGCAAAGGAATTTTGGGAATTAGATTCACATATCTGGAGATCATCCAGGTTGCTCTAGGACAGGGTGTCAAATCCTGTCAAGTTTAAGACCCGTGGACTTCAACTCCCGGAATTCCCCAGCCAGCCATGGGAATTCTGGGAGCTGAAGTCCAAAGGTCTTAAAGTTGCCAAGGTTGGACACCCCTGCTCTAAAGCATGTAATAACAAATATCAGAAATAGCCTTGGGGAATCATTTATGCCACTTTTATGCCATTCACAGATATTTGTTTATCATTTCATTGAATCTATTTGTATGCCACTTCTTGCGTCAGGGAAAGATCAAGCAATGTAGTTGAGTTCTATTCAGCTGTCTTGCTGATTTGCACAGCGTGCTGCTCTCTTTTCAGCTGAGGAGCTGTCTTCCACAGGCTGTGGGCCAAATTACAGTCCATTACTCGATAGACACATGTGCCCTTAAGACCTTCAGAAATTATGTCGCTTCGAGGAACCTAGGTGAGGCAACCTGACAGTTGAAAGTTTTTCTGTCAAAGAAAAATTGCAGACCATCAACAGACTAAACTGGCAATTTTGTGATCGGTGGGCTTGTGATAGTTTGGGCTCCAGATCTAAAAATGGAAATGGTGTGTTCTTCCCTGGGGGTGAAGAGAAGCAAAAGCTCAAGGATGCTTGGATAGCAGGCTGTTCCTTTGATGACCGAGGTGAAAATGTGTTCTCAGTATTTGTCCTATCTTTCTTCCCTTATTTCATGTTTAGTTACTAAAGGCAAAAGTGAAAGTCAATTTACTGTACGTATAGATTACCTGTCATCTCCGTTTTGCCAGATACCTGACAGAAAGTTCTTCAAGAACTGTAGCTGAGGGCCATGAGCCAGATTGGGAGGTACAAACCGAAGGTGAACTTGGTGCTTTCTGAGCTTGGTTGTTTACTTGCAGATGCTTCATTACCCAACTAAGTAACATCATTGTCATGCATGATGACGTTACCTGGTTGTGTAATGAAACATCTGCAAATACAAGTAATTCTCAACTTACAGCAGTTCATGTAGTGACCATTTGAATTTATAATGGCATTGAACAAAGTGACTGATGACTGTTCTTTGCCTTTATAATCATTGCAGCATCCCCATTGATAGGGATCAAAATTCAAATGCTTGGAAACTGACTCACTTATGATGTTTGTTGTGTTCTGGGATCATGTGATCAAAGGTGGCATTCAGCCGGTTCTGACCAGTTCTGCAGAACTGGTAGTGGAAATTTTGAGTAGTTTGGAGAACAGGCAAATACCACCTCTGACTGGCCCCACCCCCATCTATTCTCTGCCTCCCAAGTCTCAGCTGATTGGCTGGGTCTTCTTTTGTTACCCTACACAGGAGAACGGAGCTGGAAAGCAGGTTAGTAGGGTAGGGAGGGAAGGGGATTTTGCAGTAACCTTCCTTCAGGAGTGGGGAGGGAATGGAGATTTTACAAGTATCCTTCCGCTGCCATGCCCACCAAGCCACACCCACTGAATTGGTAGTAAAAAAAAATGAATCCCACCACCCAAAGTCATTGGGGAAGCCAGATTCACCTATCAACCATATTAGTAACTTAACAACTGCAGTGATTCACTTAACAACTGTGGCAAGAAAGGTTGTAAAATAGGACAAAACTCACTTAACAACTGTCTTGCTTAGCAAAAGAAATGTTGAGCTCAATTGTAGTCATAAATGATAAGTCAAGGACTACCTGTAAACAATGAAGCTCAGACAACATCAAGGACGTTTCATTACCCAATTAGGTACTGTCATCATGATGCTACCTTACTGGGTAACAAAATGTCTGCAAGTAAACAACCAAGCTAAGAGATCAGATTATTGAGACAAAGCCTGAATATTACATAATTTTTAAACAAGGCTAGAACAGATGTCTTGTTCATGAAATCAACTTTACTTTTGTAGCGCTGTGCCAATTGGATCCAGGCTGAATGCAGTGGACAAGATCAGAGATAAATGCAATGCTTCTGGCAATAAGAACAAATTATCACCAACATCCCACTAAGCTATAAGTATTATCTATTTAAATATGCATATGTATACACCTCTTAAAGTTACGTGGACCATTGCAACAGTTAATGGAATCTGCTAGCAGTTGACATTCTCTATCCAAATGTACAACTTTAGGAAAGAACAAATCTTGTTCCAGCAAGGAAAAACCTGAAAGTGAAAGTTTTTAAATCTAAACTTAGTTCCACCTCATTCAGGTCTAATATTCCCTGGTGATCTCCATCCACGTTATTAACCAGGCTTTTGTTAGCTTCCAAGCCCAAACAAGAGTTCAGTAAGTCTTCTCCTTAGAGAAATAGAGCTTGCTAACTTTCCAGAAATACGTTGCTACTTTAATTCCAGGACCTTTAGAATATCTTCTGAAGTTCCTCCAGGAAAGATCTAGCCTAGTTGTGTCTCCACACTGGATAGCAGTGGCTACTTCATAAATCTTTCAGAAGGGAGGCCTCTGAATCTTATTGTAAGCACAGACATAAAAAACTGTGGAATCTTTCTATCTGCAATAAATATATTACCACTGAGATTTTACCATCATGCCTGATATACTGACCTGTATATATTTTAGGATAGGGGTTTTGCAGAATTTATCCAAACCAGTGGCCTAATTCACACTTCACATTACTGTTAAGATGAATATCATAATTGATCAGTCTGGTTAATCTATCACATGAGCAACTTGATTTTGACCAGTAGTGGGATTCAAAAAAATTTACTACTGGTTCTGTGGGTGTAGCTTGGTGGGCGTAGTGTGACTTGGTGGGTGTGGCTTGGTGGGCATGGCAGGGGAAGGTTACTGCAAAATCCCATTCCCTCCCCACCCCACTAACCTGCTTTCCAGCTCTGTTCTCCTGTGCAGGGCAACCAAAGAAGACCCAGCTGATCAGCTGGGACTTGGGAGGCAGAGAATAGATGGGGGCAGGGCCCGTCAGAGGTGGGATTTGCTGGTTCTCCAAACTACTTAATATTTCTGCTGCTGGTTCTCCAGAACTGGTCAGTACCTGCTGAATACCACCTTTGATTTTGACAGTGTAAACAGGATATTGTAATTTGTAAGCCGTGAGCTGCAGTTTATGATAAGAGGGCAGAATGCGTGGTCCCCAGAGCTGAACAAGAACCAAAATATTTCAGCTCCTTTACATTACCTAGAATTGGAAGAGTAGGATTATAACACAAAATGGTTTGAAAATCTGAAGAGATCAAATCATCAATCTTGACCTAAAATACCAAGTCTTAGTCCCATGCATTTTTAGATATAAGCCAATGATGAACTAAGCAAAACTTGCTGGGTGGTCCTTGAGCATCATAAGTAACAAACTTCTTGTCCCAAATGTGCTTTTTTCAAGAGGCAGCTGGACTTTCTGGTTTTTCTTTGAAGGTGTTTTGCTTCTCACCCAAGAAGTTTCTTCAGCTCTGACTGGATGGTGGGGAATGGAAGGATTTATACTCCTTGCAGACAGCTGGTCATCTGCATTCTTTTAGTGGGTCAGTGAGGCCACCTAGAGGCTTATCTGTGTCATCAGGATCATCTGAGTTGTGCAAATTGGTGTGGAGCCTTCTTGGAACTGTTGAAAGGACTGTGTTGTAAATTGGAGGTACATGATGTTATATCTTCTCTCTGTTGGCAGAGGGCTGTTCAGTTTTGACATAGATGGCCTCTTTAACCTCTTTTTCAAACCAGCAGTCCTCTTTGTCCAAAATATGGAGTTTGTTGTCTTCAAAAGAGTGGTCTGTGTCTTTTAAATGCAGATGGGCTGCTGGATCTAAACCTGATATGTTTGCTCTCTTATGTTGTGCCATGAGGTTATGAAGTGGCTGTTTTGTTTCCCCAATGTACAGTTCTGCGTATGGCTCACTGCAATTGTACTGCAGATACCACATTGCTCAGTTTCTGCCTGGGTGTTTTATCCTTGCAGTAGACAAGCTTCTGCCTTAGTGTATTCTTGGGTTTGAAGTGTGCATGTATGTTATGTTGGCTGAAGAGAAGCAAAAGATCTTCAAAGAAAAAACCAGAAAGTCCAGCTGTCTCTTGAAAAAGCACTTGTGGCCTGAATGACTGAGAATCTCCATAGACATTTAGCAAACTTTTGTTTATTTTTCTGTACCTTATAAAAATCCAGTCAACTGCATTTCCTTCAATAAATCAAGCTTAAATAAAAACAGACTTGCTGTATGCAGCTGGTCTGGATCTTTCCACATAGATATGATAACCTTAAGAAAAGTGAGATGTGAACCCAGTTCTTGTCTTCTTTATCAAGAAAGGGATAATAGAAAACCAAATCAGATTTCCCTCCCACAAATAGTAGACTTCTGTTTGAGACAGCTACATTAGAGAGAAATGTCAATTTTTTTTTGAAGAGCAGAATGCCTCATTTTAGTAAACAAATGATTAACATACATTAAGACCCTTGATTATGTTTCTTTTGATCCTGAAATAAATTAATGTGACAAAAGATTGTTTTCATGTTTACTCGGCAGCTCGGAAAATATTTTTAAAAGTGCTGGCTGCCAATTTCTATATGATGGAAGTGTCAAATTATGGAAAGAACACCTACGCATACGATATGTAGTTGACCTCTTATAGCACCGATTGAGTTTAATAGCCAGTAGTCTGTTAAAGCAGTTTTAAAAAGAGTGGTACAGTTTAAAGAGGGGAACGTGACTCAGTTTTATAGGGAACATTTGAAATTTAGCAACATACGAAGAACTACAGATGTGACTGGCATGGAGCCTAGTAGCAAATAAGATATTTCTGTTTCAGTGAAAAAAGGAGTTACTGGATTAATGATATACATTTGATTTCTTCCTATGAGCTTGCTCTTTATTTACATAATGCAAACAATAATCAATATTAACCCTGCAGTCAAGGTTTAATTATATTCCCTTTTTTCCTCCATCTTTCTTCTTTTTTGCTTTTTGTATATGTTAAAGTAAGAGAATTCTTTCAAGAAGCAGCAGCCATGCCACTACTACACCTTTATTCAATTACTATTATGACTTAAGTCTTTGTTGTAACCAGTGGTGGGATTCAGGCAGTTCACACCACTTCAGAAAAACCAGTTGTTAAGTTTCTGAGCAGTTTGATGAACTGGTTGTTGGAAGAAATCATTAGGGCAGAGAACCGGTTGTTAAATTATTTGAATCCCACCACTGGTTGTAACTCAGCCATGTAACACCAACCTCCTACCTGTTTGAAGTGGCACATAATCCTACTTAAGAGATGTTCAAAATTACTGCCTTGATTTCCAAATTAAAACACGACTTTCGTTCAATTCAGCTCTGCACTTGCGAGAGATTTCCTTCTTCTGTGAATTGTTTCAAGGGTGTGTGTGGAGAATTTTGGGGCCTTCAGAAGAACCACGGAGAAAGTTGCTTCAGATAGATCGGAATAGGAATAAAGAAGGGCTCACACAGGAGGGAGGGAGGAGGTGAGGTGAGGTGAAGGAGGAAGGAAGCAAGGAGGGAGGGAGGGAAGGAGGGAAGGAAGGAAGGAAGGAAGGAAGGAAGGAAGGAAGGAAGGAAGGAAGGAAGGAAGGAAGGAAACTTTGAATGAATTTTAATAATAGAGATTTCCTCCATTTATGTACCTGGAAGATTCTGTACTGAAGAGACTGATAAATCCATATTCTCAGTCTGTTCAAAGTATATTCTGCTATTGAAACTGAATTTGAGCATGTGAGTGACTCCAGTGCCATCTTCAGGCAGTAGAATAGCTGATGCTTTCTTTTTAAAATCATCATCATCATCATTATTTAATGGTAAAGATGCAGCCTGGTATTTTTGCGGAAGAAATGTACATCCCAGGGGTTAAAATAAGTATTTATAGCAAGAGTGACAGCTTTGATAATATTTAGCTCATCCTCAACCTCTGAGGATTTTAAGGCATCTCACAAATAATAATTGGTTAAGCCTTATAGCTTACCCGTGAACAATGTTCTGAGATGTTTCCTCTGCAGTAAATCATGTCCATCACACTAAATTCATAGCTTTCCAAAGTTTTTCTTTATTTTAATCCCTTGTAGTCACCATAGTTGCTGATAAGAGTGGGTTCTTTTTAAGAGGAGGTGGAGATGTGATGGATTTTTCTTTCATGGTTTTAGACCAGGATAAAACAGGAGATGTGTTTTGTGCCATTTTACATTGCAAAGGAAAGAAATCTGAAATTGATTTGCTTGTTTAAGGTTAAAATATAAATATTGATATTTCTGATCAATCTTAATAGACGTTGGCTGAGTAAGACTGAAGGGTCAGATTTTATTATTTGTTAATAGATAAAATATAAGAGCTAGGAATGGTTGAGATATTAGGGAAGATGAGATTAAATGTATTGGTCTTGATGAAGGAGAAAAACATTTCTCTATGTATTTTTTCTTTTTTCCTTATATATCTTTTCTTTTTCTCTTTCCCTCCCCCTTTTTATTTTTTTCTTTTCTTTAATGTTTTTCTTAGTTTGTAATTAGTTTTTTAATCTTTGTATTTTAAAGTTTTAATAATGTATTTTGTGACATTGCTACACCTTCTCACCAGCAAATACTGATCTTGATAGTATTGATGTCACTGCATCACAGAATATAAATCTGGAGAACAGAGCCAATTCTCCTGTGGCACAAGGGGATGAAACATTTTTATAAATATATGTACAGTGCAGAGTTGGTATTCAAAAGGTTCTGACCAGTTCTGGAGAACCGGTAGCAGAAATTTTGAGTAGTTCGGAGAACTGGCAAATCCCATCTCTGACTGGCCCCGCCCCCATCTATTCTCTGCCTCCCACTGAGTCCCAGCTGATTGGCTGGGTCTTCTTTGGCTGCCCTGCACAGGAGAACGGAGCTGGAAAGCAGGTTAGTGGGGTGGGGAGGGGATGGGGAGTTTGCAGTAACCTTCCCCTGCCATGTCACCAAGCCACGACCACCAATCCCACCAAGCATGTCACCAAGCCATACCCACCAAGCCACTCCCACAGAACTGGTAGTAAACAATTTTGAATCCCACCACAGTGGAAAAGCCAGCTTGACAATTGTTTATATTTGTAAGAGAAGAAATAACAGAACCTGAGGGTGAAGTCAAAAGAGGAACAAGTTTAAAGTCTCTACATAATCACAAACAGACTAAGTACAGCCCCTCTACTGGCAAAATAATGCCAACCATTAGTTGAGTAGTTCCCTGTACATCGATATGATTGGTAATAAATCAGTTTAATTAGAACTTCATATGTGGTCCTGATCTTTCACACCTGACATTAATCTGGACAATATCAGCCACAAATGATCAAGACCATAGCTGAAGTTCCAGTTAAATTGATTTATTACTAATCATACCTATGCACAGGAATCTACTCAACTAATAGCAATATCTTGGCATTAGATAAGGCTCAACAGGATTCGAAAGGTGTTTGTATCTACATTGAAACTCTACACTGATTCCTTTTTTGACTCTAACCCACTGGTGGTATTCAAATTTTTTTACTACTGGTTCTGTGGGTGTGGCTTGGTGGGCATGGTGTGGTTTGGTGGGGTGGGGTGGCTTGGTGAGTGTGGCAGGGGAAGGTTACTGCAAAATCCCCATGGCCTCCCCACTCCAGGGGGAAGATTATTGCAAAATCCCCATTCCCTTCCCATCCTACTAACCTGCTTTCCAGCTCCCTTGTCCTGTGTAGGGCAACCAAAGAAGACTCAGCCAATCAGCTGGGACTCGGGAGGCAGAGAATAGATGGGGGTGGGGCCAGTCAGAGGTGGTATTGGCCGGTTCTCCAAACTGTTCAAAATTTCCACTACCGGTACTGGTCAGAACCTGCTGAATCCTACCTCTGCTGTAATCCCAAATTGTGCTCTTCCTTCTCCAGCAATACTGCTCTTGTTATTTGTTGTCAAAGAAGCAGGAAAGTGTCAGGTGGATTTTCTGCCTCAGTTTGGTTTTCCACAGATATTAACATCTTGATTTCTGGGTGAAGGTTCTGTCTGCTTTTTGAGCCAGCCCTGAAAGACAGGATGTCATTTAATATTTAGAGAGCATTCTTAAATAGGGCTTCAAAATTATCCATGCTTTTTGTGTCTCAGGATGTGATATTTACTTGGTTCCTGCTTTAATTAACAGTATATTCCTGGAAAGCCCGATCAATGATGGCTAAATTAACTTCTTTGATTAGAGAAAAAAAAACAATGTCTACATTTCTGGTTGACTGGAAGCCTCTTATAGATTTTTGGCGTAATGGGGAAAAAAATCACCTATGATTTGTGCTTTTAATGATTAGGGGAAAAAACCCACATCATAGAAAACAGTGAGCTTTCTTTTGTAATCAGAGTAAGATAATTTTGTAATTGTACTGATATTTGCTGCAAAGGAAATCAGAAACATCTATTTCTTTTTATTGTCTCTTTCTGCACTTTTTTTTGGTCTTTTCTTTCTTTTCTGCTTTTACTTTGTATTAGTTTATGTTAGTGTGGGTTTTTTTGTTTTTTGTTTTGCTGTTTGTAAACTTTCAGAAAAAAATATTTTTTAAAAGGCATACTAAATTTTAGCCATGAAAAATTCACCAAATGATTTTAGCCAGTCGCTATGCCTAGCTCATAGCTGACTTGATTGGGGGACACGGTGGCTCAGTGACTAAGATCTGAGCTTGTCAATCAGAAAGGTCGGCAGTTCAGTGGTTCGAATCCCTAGCGCTGCATAATGGAGTGAGCTCCCGTTACTTGTCCCAGCTTCTGCCAAGCTAGAAGTTTGAAAGCATGTAAAAATGCAAGTAGAAAAATAGGGACCACTTTTGTGGAAAGGTAACAGTGTTCCATGCACCTTCAGCATTTAGTCATGCCGGCCACATGACCATGGAGCCTTCTTCGGACAGCACTGGCTCTTCGGCTTTGTTACAGAGATGAGCTCTGCCCTGTAGAATAGGAAACAACTAGCATGTATGCACGAGGGGAACCTTTACCTTTATGCCTTAGCTCAACCTTCCTCACATAATCGTTGCGTGGGGAAAAGTTGGAGAGGAAATACTCTGAATGCCATCTTGGGTTCCAAAAGGAAATGTAAGACTTAAATCTAATCAATAAATAAATAAATAAATTCAGGAGATAAAATTGGAGACAGAAAAAGTTTGATGCATACAGTCCTAGGCTCTTTGAAGGAAGAATAGAACACAAAAACATCTCTCCCAGCTTCATTTTTTTTCCCAACATTCAACCCAAACCCACTTATAGAAGAAAGACTCAGCATCTCTCACAGCCAGGTGAATTTTGGCCATCCAGCTAACAGGGAAATAGCAGGAATAGTTTTGCCCTGAGGCTATTCATGACAAAAAAAACCGGTGTCAATAGGCAGATAATAGTTGTCATGGGAACTAAATATTTCAATCACACTCCTCTTCCTGCACAGAACCCAATTTCAGGATGAGAAAATGAAATGCTAAACTTTCTCCAGCCTTTCTTAATTTCTTACAAATAGGGGAGGGGGAAGGCTAGAGTGGAAGAGAGAACAGAAAGGAAGGGAAGAAGAAAATACACTTAATATTAAGTCTTGGTGAATTTCTATTCAGCCTGGAGAAATTGATAAACTATCTCTATCTCCCAGTAAGTCTACCTATAATCTCACAATGTAATGTCATTCTTTATCAGGCCAAGCTTCATTTTATTTCTTTCAGTGCTACTGGGAGGGGGGCACATCAGAAATCATTTAAAGGTTCACAATATCTGGGCCCTTGTAGGAACCTGGTTGAGAGGCTGTTACACCCCAACTCCAATGAATGAATACCACTAGAGAGCTGCACTAGAGAAGTTCAATACCTGCGCATCAAAAAGCTATTTTTTTAAAAAAATATCCACATGCAGCACAGTTCCATCATAGAAAGGACTCTGTCAGACACCTGAGAAAGGAAAAAAAGCAAACAGGATCAGGATACCTTTTAAGTAACCTTACAAGATAAACAGACAGCCAAATGCATGATCAATCAATGAGAGCTGTAGAATACAATAGGTAGATTACTGCTAGAAGATTTATCTGCTTTAGAAGCTCTGAAAGAGTGGAACATTCAAAGGCCCTCTTGTGCAAATAATAATAAAGACAGACATAGAAGCCATTGTTGAGGGAGGATATATCTGATCCATCCATTCAAAACAAAGAAAAGAGAAACAAAGGCATCTGAGATAGGCCTGCACTTATATAGCAAGCCATTGTGCCTGTAAGTTGCCTCAAGCTTTTTAAGGTTCTCTCCCTGCGCTATTGAGCAGATACCAGTATATTCCTTTTCTCAGAGTGTTTGTCCCTGAGATACCAGAGGGATAGAAATGATAGATTCTATCTGTCCATATTTATTTATGCATTTATTTATTGCTTGTTTTATGAGGATATTCATTCCTCTCTTGCTGCATTACATCTGCATTCTTGAACATGTCGAGCATGGCAGTGGAATGTTGCTTCTTGTCACATAAGCATCCTGGTCATATTTTGCACCGTTGCCAGCCCTATAAGAAAGCAACATGATGAATATTAAGATACTTTTGGTAAACACTAAGATAAAACAATAATAGCAAATTTGAAGATATAATCAACTCGCTTTAGCTAAGCTTCCTTTTCTTTATCTCCTGCCTTATTTTTCTTTGGCTTGCTATTTATTGCTCCATTTTGGCACATTGTACAATATTGCTAAGCTCAACAGTTAATGGTACAATGGGTATGCATATATGTTTAGGATATAATTGATTGAAGAGTATAAATAGAAATAGCACTTAGACTTACATACCGCTTCACAGTGCTTTACAGCCCTCTCTAAGCGGTTTACAGAGTCAGCATCTTGCCCCCAACAATCTGGGTCCTCGTTTTACCCACCTCAGAAGGATGGGAGTCAACCTTGAGCTGTCAGGTCAGGTTTGAACTCATAGCTGTGGGCAGAGTTAGCCTGCCATATTGCATTCTAACCACAAGTTAGTAAGTAAGTAAGTAAGTAAGTAAGTAAGTAAGTAAGTAAGTAAGTAAGTAAGTAAAGAAGGAAGGAAGAAGGAAGGAAGGAAGGACAATAGCAATAGCACTTCGATTTATATATTGCTTCATAGTGCTTCACATCCCTCTCTAAGTGGTTTACAGAGTCAGCATCTTGCCCCCAACAATCTGGGTCCTCATTTTACTGACTTAAGAAGGACAGAAGGTTGAGTCAACCTTGAGCTGGTGAGACTCGAACTGCCCAACTGCTGGCAGATGTAGCCTGAAGTAGTGCATTCTAATCACTGTACCACTGCGGCTTTCAATGTGCACCTTTTTACAAAGTATTAAAACAGCTGCATCCTTTCAAAGTCCTGGATGGCTGTTTGACATTTGACCATTAACTGCAAATACAGACAACAACTTTGCCAGAACTGTTATAAAGGAAAGCGGCTATGCTTTTCCATACATGTGCAAAAAAACTGAGAAAGTCTTTCAAGCAGCATGGTCTGGAGGACATGGCTAACACTTTAAGGAGAACTGCTTGGAGGACTCAATGGCTTTAATGCTTTAAGGAGGGGTGCCTGGAAAATATGGTTGTTTTACTGCTTTAAGGAATGATGCCTGAGGGACATGGCTACTTTAACGCTTTAAGGAAAGATGCTTGGAGGACCTAGCTGCTTTAATGCTTTAAGGAGAAGTATCTGGAGAATATGACTGCTTTACTTCTTTAAGGAATGATGCCTGCGCACATGGGTGCTTTGCTGCTTCAAGGAAGAGTGCTTGGAGGACATGGCTGCTTTAAGGAGGGATGCTTTGCATACCAACAATAGCTGTGTGTTCAGATCCTTGGGTATAAAACTTTTTTTTTTGCAGGAAATTTTAAAAACTTGATATTCCTTTTTTTTTTTTTTTCCTTATGTTTAGGTTGATTGAAATAAACCAATGATTAAATTATTAGTTAATATTAATTACTTCTTAGTAATCATTTGTCATTTTATTGCTGAATAACACCAATGGAACTTACATAAGGCTTAGGGGCATTTTTACCAACTGGTTGCTTGCTTGTATGCCAAGTTGCCTCTGAAAGTGTTTTAATTAAAAGACTTTACCCCAAAACTTAATGCTGGGGTGGTCATGGAACGTTATGGATCCCAAAGGAGGTATCTGCAGGCATATTGGCCCACTGTGGGCACCATAATCTGCTCATGCATAGTGACAGTTCAGACATAAGTATTCTATTTTCCTCCCAAAGATTTTGCCAGGCATTGAAGTGAACCTGTGTGAACTGCAGCATTACAGATCTCCTTTATCTTTTTTAAAAGAGAAAAAGGGGCAAGATGCAATATTTGTGCTCTTATAACCATTTGAGATTTTCTCCAACCTCCATGATTTCTCTGTGATGATTGCCAAAGGCACTCGGATAATTTCAGACAATTCTTTGGCTGTTCAGAAGGGTCAGTCATCTCCTGCAATTAGTTTCAAAATGTCTATTTTTTTTCAATATGCCTTGCACGCACACACTAACAAAATCCAAAGAATAGCAAGCAGTATCTAAAAAGTAGATTTTAAATGAGTATTTTACAGTTGCAGGTCCTTTATGTTGTTGATTTAATTCTTCACTACATGCGCAGTTTCAATTCTCACTTTTTTACAATGAATCCTTGTCAATTTATGCAGATTTTTTTCTTCATTGATTTTTTTAAATGGGCACACTGCTTTTCAGAACAGAGGTTGGTTAAAAGGTTTATGAAGATACAGTCTGCCCAAAATACTTGAAGGCTGTATCTTTTTTTTAAATATGCCTGGGTTAAGCAACTCAAATATTGTTGCATTTGCAGAACCTGCTAAGCCTGGTTATTGTGTGTATATGTTGGTTTTTGTCTGTGCATGTGTGTGAATTTATTCATTTATTTATTATTTCAGTTTGCACAGTCACCTATCCACTCACCATGCAATAGAAGCCTCTTGGTGATATAAAATGTGCAATACAAATCATTTAAAAATTGTGGTGAAGGATACTTCCACAGATTTCATACTTCCACAGATTTCATAATTCCACGGATTTGAACTATTTTGTGAGGTTGATAATAACAGATTATTGTTAGCTTTCTACATGGTCCATTGTAAATCCTATGGCCAGCAAATGAGATATAAACTGAATAAACATATTACAGCAATGGTTCTCCAACTTTTCTTCACTATAAATACCCTTCACCATAATCACAGACCATAGCCATACCCCCCCCCCAAACTAAAGCTTTAAATCATAACATTTCTTCAATCCTTCTGGATCCCTTATGATGACATTGTAAATTCCAGGGGCCATGCACCACAGGTGAGGGCCACATATTAGTATATGGCATAGTAGTGTATAAATATATTTTACATACAAAGGTTATACAACTGGTTTTCAAATCAGAAGGGTTGGATTTACATAGTCCAGTAAAACCTTGTTATGGCACAATCAGTTACAGAAAAACCCCAGCATTTTCATGCAGTTCTTTTTAATTTGTATTCTGATGCAGTAATTGAATGAAGGAACATAGGTTGGGTGTACACAAAACAGTAAGCCAAAATATCATATTTTTTTGGTTTGTGGTTCATTTGTGAATCCAACTATTGTGCATTAGGAATCACGGTTTGGTTTGTTGTACTAACTTTGCCAATTATGCCTGATTTAACAAACCATGGTTTAAGCAATTGATGGTTTTGTGTTTTCTGTGAACACATATATACTCTATCCTATCTATATACTGTATCTATACATCTCAAAACGTAGCATTCAAAACTTAATAGTTTCATTGCTAGGATGATGTTCCAATAAGCTACCGATAGTATCTTCCTCCTCATTAACTATGTTTACCTGATCTACTCACATCTTCCTTGTTTTCTTGTTTACCTGATCTAATTAGTGATGCAGAGAATCAAAACTCAGTCTTGGAAGACAAAGCATTCCCTTAGAGAGTACTTCAGCTACAATGCTATTTAAGTATAAAACCACACCTCTTCACAGAGGAGGCATAAAGCAGAAAAAGTTGTAATTAGAAGTAATTAAGGATTTCTGGTTGCTGTCTGATAATGTTGGATTATCCGAGCATTTCTGAGCTCTGCAGAGACATATTTTTTTAAAAAAAGACCAGTAATGGGGTTCTTTTCCAGATGTGGATAAATTGTTTACCTGTCCTTTAGATTTATTTATTCTTGCATTGCTTTCATATCTCACTTTTCTTCTGAGAGCTCAGATGATGCACCTTGGAGGATCTTCCTGCCATTTTATTCTTATAACAACAACCATGTGAAATAGGCCAGGCTAGGAGAAATCTAAAATTCCCCTAATGAGCTGTGTAACCATAAAGCAAGAGGAAAATTTATAACTGTAGTTATAACTGCTATAACAAAGATCAGGAATACTTCTTTGTGATTTTTTTTTCTTCTTATCTTTCTTTTACTTTTTCCCTTACCTGTGTTGAACTTCTTTGGGGACCTTGGTGCTCTCTGAGCTTGATTGTTTTCTTACAGACGTTTCATTACCAAACTAGGTAACATCATCAGTGGCGGAAGGAAGAGGGTCTGCGAACACCACCAAGGACTCCACAGTTCAACCCTGAGCTACAAATATTCATTTCCATGTCTAGCTTTCTCTTTGATTTATTTTTTTCTATTTCTGACTTTATATTCGCATGCATTGGTTTTTATCTTCCCTTTTTTAAAAAAAAAATCCTTAATAAAAATTATATTAAAGTTCCGCTGGTAAATTCTGTGAGATGTGAACTAGAGTCTCCCTGTTTAGTCTTACCAAACATTCACCAGCTATATCTTCCTTTTTTTCCATCTAGCAGGCATGCGCTTAAACTCAAATATTGTCTGGGTTATTGAGTATCTAACAAGGTATCTCTTCTGGAGCAGTGACTGATACTCTCTGGCAGCATATGCTGCAGCATATCCTAACTAGCTCCCATTTCTGTGATTGAAAAACCAGTCTTTCTTATGCTGGAAAATGTTGTTTCATATATGTGGAGAACTGTTTGTTTTATTTATTGTGCTTTTTGTTAATTTGATTTGTTTGGGTGTTTTTTTTAAAAAGTTTTCCATTGCATTTTTTGTCACAGCAGAGATGGTATTCAGCAGGTTCTGACCAGTTCTGGAGAATCAGTAATGGAAATTTTGAGTAGTTCAGAGAACCGGCAAATCCTACCTCGGGCTGGCCCCACCCCATCTATTCTCTGCCTCTCAAGTCCCAGCTAATCGGCTGGGTCTTCTTTGGTTGCCCTGCACAGGAGAACGGAGCTGGAAAGCAGGTTAGTGGGGTGGGGTGGGAATGGAGATTTTGCAGTATCCTTCCCCTGCCAGGCCCACCAAACCACACCCACAGAACCTGTAGTAAAAAAAATTGAATCCCACTGTGTCACAGATACCACGAAAATTAACCAATCAACGTGTCTTCCTTAGAGGGCAGTCAAGTAGAAATGTAATTTGGGGATTTGTCCTAACTTTGAAGGAGTTTGTTTCAGGGGAGTGTTTCAGTTTTGAACTCTTTTTGCCTACTTGGAAAAGTGCCGACAATTTTTTGTCAGCGAGGGATTATTTTCTTTATTGCTTTTACCCAAGGGCCTTCAAACTTGGCAAGTTAAAGGCTTGTGCACTTCAAGTCCCAGAATTCCTGAGCTAACATGACTGGAGAAGGAATTCTGGGAGTTGAAGTCCACAAGTCTTAAAACTGAAAACCCTTGCTTTTTACCTGTTTTTATCCTGGATTTTTGAAATTGAGTTTGAAATTGAAAAGTTCCCCGGAGTCACTGAGAGTGAGTGGGCGGCCATATAAATCCTCTAAATCAATAATTAAGTAAAAAATAAAAATCTGTGCTGTTCAATGCTCACAAGAGACTCTGCAGGCTGAATTCCTCTTAAAATCGTCACCGTCTCTCCTTCTTGGGCTGTAGAATAATTGGGTTGGGTTGAAAGGGCTCTTGGAGGTCTTTCAGTCCAATTCTTTCCCAGAGTTAGAATCCTGAATCACCTAGATTCAGAGTCAGACATGACTTTGAAGACCTTCAGCAGATCAGTTGGATTGGAGTGTCATAAGGCCTCTGATTCTGTAGATACAGTGAGTGCCTATATTGCTGGTTGATTGGATTTTTCTTTTTCCGTTTGCTGCCTTCCACTAAAGATACTTGGGTTTCATAGATGCTAGATTAGCAATAAACTCCAAATACCCAGAGGGGAAAAAGTCATTGATTTTAGTAAGCATTGGGGAAAGCAGAGAACTGTATCTGAGATGGTTTATCTTCAAGGGATTCATGGTTTCCAGCATATCAGCAACCAGCCTTTTTCTTACACTGTATAATGGGTATAAGGATTAACCTGGCATTAGACCTTCAGATATGAAAATACGGTTAAATAAAATGCAATTAAAATAGAGTTGCCTATTAAGAAATGAAGATCTGCAATGTAGAACACATACCAAACTATCAGAATACATTATCAATGTTCAAGGCAGTGACTTTTGCCCTTCTGGCCCTTTTTAATGAGCAAGCATTTAGGCTTCAGTAAGAGAGAAATTATATTACATTTCACAGATTCAATGAACTCCCTTTTAAGCATAATGGGGCAAAGAAACCATTCCAGTGTTTAATTCTTTATTTCTTAAACAGAGCCCTTTATTAAGGTTTGGGCATGAACTGCTGTTGAGTCAGACCTGGTATCTAAGTAGAAGATGTTTTACGTAAGTTTGAAATGCAAAAATACATAAGTATAACAGAATAACAGACTTGGAAGGGACCTTGGAGGTCTTCTAGTCCAACCCCCTGCTCAAGCAAGAGATCCAATACTATTTCAGACAAATGGTTCTCCAATCTCTTATTAAAATCCTCCAGTGTTGGAACACCCAGAACTTCTGGAGGCAAGTTGGCTTTAAATAAATAAACATATTGCTTAAGGCTAGGTCCCACTAGCCAACGGATGCAAAACGTATGCAGAAAGGACACAGCAGATGAGCAAAATTTCGGGGGTGGCTCCATCCGTTGTTATCCGCTCCAAAAAGTGCCCCAAATTT
>BHFT01007655.1:0-51593 GCA_004320025.1 Laticauda laticaudata | reverse complement strand
TGCCAGTTAGAATGTAATCTTTTGAGAAGTCTTGTTGAGATTTTGCTGTCAGTTCTTTTTTAATTCCAGGCAGTCTTTCTCCCTTCCAGATCCTGCCCTTTATTCTTTTTCTCTCCTTTCCTGTTTTCAAAAGCTTTTAATTATGCAGAAATCTTTATTATCCCTTGACTTTTTATTTTCAGCATTAAATGCCTATGATGTCAAAGTGGATTTTTTTCCAATTTCTTGCTTAAGTCTCTTAGCTATCAGATAGGAAAAGGAGAAACCAAATCTTTTCCCTTTTCTCTCTCCTTCGCAGCTTAAAAATCTTCTTAGAGAACAATGTTATTGCTTTTTAACAGTTTCAATTCCAGGGTACCCGATTTGTGCTTTTGCTGTTTGACCCAGTCAACCAAAACTTTCTCTTTCTTATCTTCCTCCTGCACATTCTTTTCCGGTTGAGTTCTTCTTTGTGGTGACCACCACTGCAACCGCCTTCGGGAAAGGGAGTAAATGGGCAGCTGGGGAGGAGAGATGTGGCTCTCCTCAACCCTGCGAGCAGTCTCCTCCCTCTTACCACCCCTATGGGATGGCTTCAGCCCGAAACCAGCTGGCTTCAGGGTGCTCCAGCGATGAGCATGGATTGAAGCCTCACAGAGACAAGGTTTCGGTCTGTCGCTGAAGAAGCTCAAACTGGAAATCCCAAAGTCTCAACATCTTTTTTGTAATGTGGTGACCAAAACTGGATGCAGTATTCCAGGTGTGGCCTTACTAAGGCTATATAAACAGTACTAATATTTCATGTGATTTTGTTCTATTCTTCTGTTTTTACAACCAAGGATTTTATTAGCTTTTTTGGGTGCCATCACACACTACTGCTCATATTTAAGTGATCATACACTAGGACTCCAAGGTCCTTCTCACAGGTTACTTTTCTGAACCAGGTTTCACCTATTTTGTACTTGTGCCTTTGGTTTTTCTAGCCTAGGTGTAAAACTTTTACACATATTACAGTTGAACTGCAATGTGCCTGTTACCATACAACTGTTGCATCGTACTTTAAAATTTATTGAAGACTTCTATGATGATTTGCACACATGCTCACATACAAACACTTTTATCAAATCCATTTCATTTGATTATTCAAACCAAATTTCAAATCAAGTTGAATCTTTAGATTGAAAGGCAAATTTCAGTTGGGTTCAGTGTTTGATTCACAGATCCCAATATATCATCTCTAAAACTAGTATTGGGATTTTTCATTAAGATCTAATTGTCCACTCTGGAGTTTAGTGTGTTGGGATTAGAGATGGGAAGGCCTGGGGAAAATAAACCCAGAAAAATTGGGAAAAAACAGTTTTTTCCCCCCAGGCCTTTTCATCACTGGTTTCGATACAGCAGTGGAATACCTGAACTAAAATGAGTAAGGCAGGAAACAGCACTTGGCAGCCAAGAAAGGACCACTATATAAATGTATCCCAGCCATGTAAAGCCACCAAACAAGCAACCAATTATCAATTAACTCAGAAGAGCAGAAGACTGCTGCTTGAGCAGGAGTCAATTATTGTGTTAAGGCTGCATTCTTCTTGGCAGCAAAGCTTCTCATTTATTTTTTAGTGATTGATTACATCAGTTTACATATAATAAATGGCCCTCTCACAATTGCAACTCTGGGTGGCGCACCAAAAATTAAAGCAAATAAAAACAACAATTAATAATGAAATTAAGGCAGCTGATTCAAATAGCAAAAAGTACAACAAGCACATCAGTAGATTCACTTAAACTTCAGACCGCGTATCCAAGGGAACCCCCAAGTCTTCAAGGACTTATGAAATATCAGCAGAGTAGGGCCTGATGAATTTCAGGGGAAATGGAGTTCCTGAGGGTAGACATTGCAAAAGAGAAGGCACACTTTCTAGATCCCGCAAGACAGAATTGTTTAATAAATGGAACTGAGAGCATGTCCACTTTGTCTAATCAGATTTGGAGTGCCCACTTATCCAACAAGAAATCAGTGATCATCTGTCTGCAAAGTTGTAATTGAATGCCAAATGTCGCCATGAAACCTGCCATTCCAGATATTTCCAATCCACAGTTTCCAGTACCTACAGTTACCACAACCTACCAATTAGCAGAATCTTGAGAACCAGGTCTCAAGTCTAGCTTTTCATCTGATTCCAGTTCTTTGTTAGTCCAGTTGGAGTTTGGCGTTGCCAACCCAGTTGCAAAATAAACTCACCATGACACTATCATGATCAATTTGATGCCGCCTGAAAATGATGCAGGTATTAAAGATGGGTTGAAAGATTCAACCTCTCACAGAGGAATTAATTGGGTATAAAACATCCTAAGATTATTATTTTTTAAATATGATTTATCCTGGAACTGATTGACTTGTAGTTAGGACTCCTTTTTATATAAAATCAGTTATATTTTTCCCCTAATGCACAATCACTTCACCCTCTTGCTTTCTCCTATTTTCTCTCAATACAGTTACTCAAAGACAAAGCACTTATGTCAGAATAATATTGGATATCTGAGTAAATATTGAAAGGTCAAATGCTTTTAAATGGCAAAATACCATTTTTTATTATCCTATTATGAGTCCCCAGCTATCAAAGCAACGCTTTATGAACCCGATTACTTTCATTCTAGAAACTAAACACTGGACAATCATCATGTTTCTCTCTGCCTCTCCAAAACTGTCAGCAAAATGATACAGCCTCTCCCTTTATATATCCATATATGAATGTAGAAATTATTCAAAGTTCTTCTTCGTCTAATGCAGCACTGATGAAGAGCCAGTCATGTTTATCATTGCCACTTCTGTTCTTGAGAGATTTCCTAGAAATAAACAATTCCAGCTTTTCCATTTTTACTGAACTTGTTTACTTGTGTGAGAGAAAGCAAAAAAAGTGAGGAAGGAGGAAAAACTCTCTTATGTTTTATTGATGTTAAGAAGCTACAGGAAATGAGGAGACTTTTAAAATTGGCAACTAAGCAATGATCCTGCTTCCAATTTCCTAAAAGTCCTAGAATCTGATTAAGATATAGACTGCTTCTCAGCTGCCAGCGCCAATGGTCCAGAACAGTACAGCTTTGTTGAAATTGCTCAAATCTCTTTATGTCACATGCAGTGCATTGATCAAGACTGCTTGTTTTCCTCTACAAACCACGTGGGAGTAAAGGAATAATGTTTATTCCTTTAATGTTTATTTATCTTCTTTTTCAATCTCAGCTCTATTTTCTCCAGATTTTTTCATTGTGGGGTTCTTTTGAAGGGGGAATGCTGTAAAATTATTGCATAAGCTTGAAGAAATATATGATTGTGTTGTGCATTTATGGGAATGGGCATCTGCAGAGGAGAAAGGGGGGGGATAAAAAATAACTTGCTTCATCACCTCAACAAACACTGCTATCAGTTGTTGTTATTCTGGTGTTATTGTGATTTGCTGCCAACACTACAGGAACTCTTTTAGCCTATTGGAATTCTTCTAGCTTTCTCCTGACTTTCTCTCTCTCTCTCTCTACATATGCACAAAAATGTACCAAATGCTCTGGAACATGTTGAGCATAGACATTACATAATAAAAATTAGATATTTTGTCATATGCCAAAGAATAAAGTTGTTTAAGAGGCTCTCAAAGCATAAAATAGAGTAACCCAAAACTATGAAGTGGTACATAAGTCTACGTGCTATTGCTATTAAGTGGTATCCTTCTGGATCAATTCAGAAGATTGGGAATGAGTGGCATGGTACTGGGCTGGTTAAACTCCTTTCTCTAGCAACTATTCCAGTTGGTGGTGATTATGGAAGAGAGGTGACACACTCGACCTATTGCAGATTCCTATTGCAGGAATCTTCTCTCTTATAAGATACTGGATGAGTGCATCCCTCACTAGGGTGAGTTATCATCAAACCCACCCAATTGTTCATCTCTGTTGCTGGCAATTTAAGCAATGCTATGTTATCTGGAGGCTGCAAGAGTGTGGATCGGAAACAACAGGCTTAAAACTAAAGCTTGAGTGATTCCAAGAAACCCTTTGGTTCTGAGACTATGCCATTTTTGTTTCTGGATAGAGTTACATTGCCCCAAACAGACCCCATGTGCAGTCTGGGGGTACTCCTGGATTCATGATTCCTGATCAAAGAGCAGGTGGCTAGGAAGAGCTTCACACAACTTTTTATTGTGTGCCAGTTGCATCTGTCCCTTAATCAAGGGAACTTACTCATGATCACTCATGCCCTAATCATCTCCCAGTTAGACAATTGTAAGGCACTCCACTTCTGGATACACTGAAGAGTATCCAGAAATTTCAGCTTAGGAAAAATGCAACGGCACAGACTGTTACATGTGATTCTTGGGGAACACACATTACATCTCTGCTCTGCGAGTTACATTGGTAACCAGTTTGTTTCCAGGTCCATTTCAAAGTAGGGATTTGACTGTAAAACTCTACATGGCATAGAACCAGCTTGTTTGAAGGACGTTCTTCTCTCCATTATATCTTCTTATCTCACCAGATCTAGAATGGGGGAATGCTGCAGGTTCCATCATTTAGGAAACTACATTTGGCAGGCCTTAGGCAATGGGCCTTCTTGGCTGTGGCCTCAGAATTATGGAACTCCCCCCAACCACAACCTTAGGTGGCACCATCACTCTTGATTTTCTAAAGATCCTTTTAGATCTGGATGTGTCATCAGGCCTGGGGGTGATAAGCTACTGGAGAATTAGTGAGGAGGCTCTGATATTATTAACATCTCTTTGTTCAATTTTTTTCAGTTGTGTTTTATAATTTTTCTTTAATAATAATGAACTATTATATTTAACTTTGTTGTTTGCTGCCCCGAATAGCTTGTTTTGCAAGATGGATAGCTATATAATTTTTTTTAATCAATAAATATTCTGCATAACTTTACTATTGAGAATAAAATTCGGATAGATCATTTGCTAAAACACTGCGTACCTATTTTCCTTAAAATATACTAGTGGCTTGTTCTCAGAGTATCTCATATGTCATATGTACTTTCTGGGTGCTGCACGTGGGTGGATTTTATAATTCCAAGCTGTTATAATTATACACTTGTCAGTGGTGGATGTAGTAGAATTGCAGCCTCTTCCAACAGTAATTGGCTGTGTGCACACTTTAATTTGATTGACTTTCACAAATCAGGTATATTAAAATTATTTATTAGGACAAGCAGTTTCTTTTCTTTCTCATTGCTCATCCCACAAGAATCCAAGAATCCTATCTGGCAGCCATACTTCCTGGAACTACAACAGAGCAAAGCATCAACATCCTGCATAGGGTTGCCAATGACACTAGTATCTGCAACAACCAATTTTCTCTGCATTGGCACTGTACTATATGAGATTCACAGACAATCTCTCTGTATCTTTCGCAGAATGACATGGCCTTCTACACCTTATCTGGTAAGTTCAGTCACCCACAAAATTACACTGGTGTAATTTTAATGCAAAAGTGTGCTTTTTCATGACTTTTAAACAAGTATGTGAAGAAGACACTGGAAAATGGGAGGTGCTAACTCTGCTTTTTTTTTTTTTAATGACCCTTCATTTGTCAATGGGATTCAGTCAAGTATCAAGAAATCAGAAAATATAAGAATTCTGTCTGGTCTTTACCAGATAACATGTGGGGAAGGAAACCCATGGCATTAAAAAAAATATTCTGTGGAAAAAAAGAACTATATTTCAAACACATGCATAGAACTTTATTGAAACATACTGAAGTAGGTTTTAGAGTTCTGGTTCACACATTAATCCATGGTTTGTTGAAGTATAGAATTATTGAGGTAATCTCAGTTGGTTGTGCCCTGGCAGGATATTAAAAAAAACAAACCCTCCAAGTCAAAACATATTGTTTATCCTTCTTCTCACTGAAAAGCAGCCTGATGTAATTCTAGTCTAAATACAAAAATCCTTAACAATGGAATGCATGGTTTTTATCTTGTTAACCTGTAGATTGAGAAAGCAGGTACATAAATCATCAAGTGAGTCTAAATAAAGGTTTTGTTGGTTTTTATTATTTTTTTTGCCTTAGCTGCACTTTTATATGTCCATGTGCATTCAAGCAACAAAAGCTGTGATGACCCGGGCTGTGGCACAAAGGCAACCCAGTCAGATAATAAGAATGAGTTCCTTCATTAGCTCCAACTTTGCCCCCAATGTCCTGGTTACCTTCCGGTCTGGAGAAAAACTCTCCCAGGAACCTGCAATCGCATTTGGCTGCAGATATTCCATTCCAAAACAGAGTAAATAGAAAATTTTAAACTATAAATCCAACAAAGCAAGATAAGGTGATAAATCCGGCAGGGCAAGCTAAGGAGTTCCAGAAGTGAAGTAACACAGCAATAAATCCAACTAGTTAGGAGGATGCCAGAAACTAGGATAACAGCAGCCAACATTAGATAAACTCAATGTTTGTTCCTGACAAACGCCCCTCCTAACCGTTTTTCCTTTAAACTCCCTCCCCAGGTGTGCCTTGTGAAGGGAATCAGGGCCCTTTCCTCCCTTGTAAGCCATGCAGCCCATGTTGCTCTCTCCTCCATTCTTTGCTGTATGCCTTAGGATGAAGAGGGGGGGTCAGACTTGGTCTTCCTCTGAACTCCCTCTCCCTTGTTCTACCTCTTTCCTGCTCTGCCCAGCCTGATTTTGCCCTTCCCCAGTTTCCTCCACAGCCAATGGAGACACTTTCCTGCTTTCTGGTGGCCGTTCATCATCCTCTTCGGATTCAGACTCCAACAGGAAATCCCAAGAGCTTAGATTTCTAATGCCACTGCTTTTTAAAAAAATTTCTCTTTTTCAGATTTTTTTAAAATCCCACCTTTGTTATTTTGTTAATAAATAATTGAAGGTGATGAACATACCTCCTCCATCTTTCTTTTCCCCCTGCAGCAACCCTGTGTGTTTTTTTTTTTTTTTGTAATTTTGTGTCTCAGAGATATAGATATGCACATACACAGTTGTAGGATTTATACTAAACCGTGTGATACTTTCTGATTTTGCTTTCTGTTCGACATTAGGCCAAGAAAGCAGCTACCTGTCTAGAAGTATTCTGAAACTTTCACACCAGGATAATATCATGAAATTTCTAGTAAATTATTTCCATAATTCTGTAAATTAGAAATCATACACATACTTTTTCTGTATATAAATTAGCAGAGAGAAATTTAAAGTACCTCTATATTTTCTTCTACTCTCTTGTTTGGTGATTATTAATGAACACAAAAAGTACTACTATAAAAAGCGAAGAGACCCAATGTGGAAACAGGAGGATTCAAGTTTGAGAACTTGGAATATCAGATTAAAAGAAGCAATGAGGAAATAAAAGGATGAAAAGTTCAAATAAAATTTGGGAGAAAAAACAAGACTGAATCTAATTTTTCCAGTTGCAAGAGAAATAAAGCAGCATTTTCTCTTACATACTAGCCTCTCAGAGTTGCCTTGAACTGCGAGACAGGCAGCATATAAACAAAATAAAATAAATAATAAACAAAAAAAATATTTGTTATTATAACTTCCAAGAGAAAAGAATCTAAGTCTATACATATAAGGCTCATTCTCTGAAAGCTTCCTTAATTTACCTGCTTCATTTTAGTTTGATCAAGTGACAGAATTTATCTTGGGGCGAAATGTGAAAAATGTTAATCTTGGCAACAACTTCAAAAGACAGAAGTACTATCTGGGCAGATTCAGAAAGCAATGTCTTTTCAATTCAAACATATGCCAATCATAATTGGCAGGATATAACATGAACATACCCTAACATTAAATAAAGTTCAATTACATAAGAAGGCTCAATAATAAAGTCAAAATTCATATCAAGTTCCTAAAAACTGCACGATTATTTATTTACATTTACTTAACTAATTCATATAGCCCCCCTCTCGCAAGCAAGTGATGCTGGGTAGTGTCCAACAAAACTAAAACAATAAATATCTAAAGTCATGAACAAATATTTTACAAACTTTTAAAATGATAAAAACAGCTGAAACAGGAATAGACAAAGTGATGTTAATATAATGGAGCCACCTCTGTCATGGCTAGATCCCAGATCTCGTAACCAGATCTTTGGAGCCCCTTGGAGTGAGGAGGCCATCCTCATCTCAGGGGGAGGGGGGAGGAGATTTTACAGAGGAGACCACCGCAGCAAAGATGGCAGAATACATAATACGCTCATTAGATCTGGTGGGATGGGCAGATAAAACCAGGGAGAGGTAGTCCTTCAAATAACATGATCCCAAACCATGTAGGGCTTTACAGATCACTTTGAATTGGACATACTTGAGGGTAGCAAAAGCTGCTGAGAGGTCAGGTAAGACAAGGATAGATGCATGCATTATCAACATTATTATCATGCATCCTCATCCTCATCATCAGGCTAGACATCATCTGAAACTGTGGCCAATGCAGTTTCTGATCCATACCCAGGTCTGAAAAAGTCTGCTCCATACCTGATTGAAAAGGATCCAGATAATCTACTTTGTCTAAAGTCCTCTGAAGCTGTTATACAACCATTCTTTCAATCTACATCAATAAAAGGGGGAGATTGGATACTAGGGGAAAGTTATCCAATAGGATAACTTTAACTTAAAGGAGCTATTGGTATCAATCAATAGCTCCTTTAAGAACCAAGGCCTCCTTAAGAGATAAAAGAATAACTCCTACATGCTCAAAGTAGAATTAATCACCATGAGGACTCACACAATATTCACACAATATCCCAGGGCTGCTTTCAAAAGCCAACTGGGCATGGATCTGAAGAGCAGGTGGTTGAGCTTGCAAGCCTAAGTACCCTGTCCAGTTCTTCAGATGCAACAGGTTCAAACAGTTCCCAAATAATTGGGCAAGACTGCACTCTAGGCACCTCCTCAAGGCCTGAAACAAGGCCAGTGTCCAATTGGGAAACCTGAGTGATTTTTGTCCAGTAGATGCTGAGCAAATATTTCTGCATGTCCCTCCAAGAGGTTTTTGTGGGTCCCCTTTGCCCAAAATGTCACCTGAAACAGGGCTCCAGGATGCAATAAGAGAAAGAAGTTCTGCCACTTTGCTGCCCTTACTATAAAGCAGGCCCTAATAGCAGCTGTAACTTGTATTTGGTCAGCTTGAAGTCCCATCAAGACTTTAAATCCCGTCACGAATCTGAAGATGCTCAAGCAGGGAGGCTGGTACAACAGCAACAATCTTATCTGATCCCTGATGACTACAATTGCTATACTACCAGAGGTGGTATTCAGCAGGTTCTGACCAATTCTGGAGAACTGGTAGTGGAAATTTTGACTAGTTCAGAGAACCACCTCAGACTGGCCCTGCCCCCATCTATTCTCTGCCTCCCAAGTCCCAGCTGATTGGCTGGGTCTTCTTTTGTTGCCCTTTACAGGAGTTTGAAAGCAGGTTAATGGCGTGGGGAGAGAATGTGGATTTTACAGTATCCTTCCCCTGGAGTGGGATGGGAATGGAGTATCATTCCCCTGACATGCCCACCCAGCCATGCCCAAGCCACACCATGCCCACCAAGCCATGCCCACAGAACCGGTAGTAAAAAAATTGTTGAATACCATCACTGTATACCACCACTCCTATGCCAGATTCTTAGAGAGCGCTACCCTTGAAACCCAGCCAGGCATAACTCCGAAAAGACCACTTCTCTTTCTGGGCACAGCTAGGTCTTGGTAATAGATATGAGATCAGTCTTCTTTTCCACAATCAAATCACAAATACGAGAGGTCTTATTACCTAGCATTTAAAACAGCAGTCAGAAGAAGGAGAATTTTGCCCAGAAATTTGCTTCTGACATTTTAATATGAATCTTCTCATTAACCGAATTCACAGGTAGAGGTTCTACAAGGTAGAATTAAATTCTACATGGTATATTTAAAAAGAAAGATTACTCCTCAAATACTCTACTCCTGCCAGCCTCTTTGGAGGAAACCCCTGACTTCAAGAAAATTGTTTCTGAAAGGCTTTATACAATCAGCATGTAGCACTCCCCAAGAGGATAATTAACGTTCCTCCAGTTCCCTTTGGTATTTAGAACTTACAATTGTCCCAATGCTCCTGGTTGACCTTGAAAACAAGTGCAGGTGCCAACAAGCATGTTTCCACTGGTGTTATTCTCATTCATTTCTACCCCCATATTTTTCTTTCAGCAGTGAACCCTCAGTGTAAAAGCTTATCTAACACCTCACTTTGGATAGTATATCTTCTAAGGCTATTACCTCTGTAGCTTTAAAACAACAAAACATTATTGTTTTGTTTAAGCCTTCAAATATTGGAGATGGCTTCTCCTTATATGAAAAAGAAATGTTGTTTGTTTGTTTAATCATTTGCTTTGAAGATGGTATGTTTGCTTACAATGGTATGTGGTGACTTAGGGCCTGTCGTTCTCGCTCAGCCCATTCCATTTTATCAGGTTGTTGTTATGGGGTTTATAGGAGGAAGGAACATTATATATGCCACCTTATTTTGCAGAGAGAAGGAGGGATGGAGGGAGAAAGAAAGAGAGAGAGAGAGGGAGAGGGAGAGAGAGAGAGACTGACTTGTCTGCATCTGGAACCTAATCACGTCTTGGTTAGGGCTAGGATAATAGGAAACTACCAGGGAACATTAGGATTGTAGGCTAAGTTAGGAAACCAGAAAATCTTTCCAGAAGGTGGCAGTGGCAAATCACTTCACTCTTATTGCCAAGAAAATTACATAAAATCAAGAATTAAGTTTGACTCTGGAGACTTTTTTTAATGGTATGAAGGTGGTATGAAGGTATTAAATGAATATATACATATATATTCTTAAGTTTTCATGGGTACTTACATGTATGCTGTTCAGCTTTGTTCGGGTATTTTCCTACGTCATCACAGTTGTGCTTTTAAAGTTGTAGCAATGTTTTAGCAGAATCTCATCTGCCATCATCAGGCTTCTGTATAGTGTTTGTCTGTGAGTCAGGCTTTCACAGCTGTTTCAGTTTTAAATTTGGGGCTAGCCTACGCTGTGCCAGAATGGTTTTTTTCTTCTTCCTGATTGGTTGGGAGTCTTGGTCTGTGTTTATTGGTCTTGGAGTTTGCTGTGTTCTGCTTGATTGATGTTTCTAATATCTTCTGTCTGTTTTGTGGCTTTTTTATGTCTTGATTGGCTGGCAACATTGTGTTACCAAAATTTTGGTTTTTATGTTTTGTTTAATAAAAAAGCAAATACGTTATATATGGAAACATATGAATGATTCATTGGTAGTTTATAATCTTATATCTCAGAGATGCACGATCACTCCAGGAATTTCCGGTGCAGCCAACATGATATTGTAATGTTTGGTGTGGTAGTAGAGGAAATTATTAAATATGTGTGCAATAACATTGAATGTATCTCACTGTATTGTAGCAATGCACATTGACAGTTAACAATAATACAATTAATGTAACTTTGTTTTATAACACAAAAATTGCTGGTTTACCAACAGAAAATTGTTTGAGAATCATTTTGATGGAGTAATTAAGATGAAAATGGGATGTTCTGTGTTCTAGGACTTCCTTAGGCATGAATTTTGGCTGGGTGAATCCTGGCCAGTCACTCTCTGTCTCTAAGCCTAGTCCACTTCACAAGGCAGTTATTGTGGGGGGGAAATGGGAGAAGGAGTTTTATATATGCTGTCTTGACTTGGGCAAAAGCAAGGTGAAACAAAATGCACCAATGTAAAATTTGTATCCACTTTCATCTATTTCCTTCATTTGGCCTTGGCTTCTTTGGGGTGAGTGTTCCCTATCAAGCCATTCAAATAATGTTGTTGGAACCAAAGGCCACATGTAGGAAAGGTTTCCCATCCACCCAGGCCTTTCTCAGGCATATCCTATTTTAAAACTTCCAATGTTCTATTCATCTGGGTATCCAACATCTGGCAAAATATCCAGGTTTCAGAGGCTGGCTGGAGCATGCCAGTATAAGTGGCAGCATTGCACTTTCTAGAAAGATATTAAAAGTAGAGGGTAGGAAGTGGGAAGCAAAAAAAGCCCTTTTCCAGATGATGAAAAAGGGTGAGGAAGGTTTGAAGTGTTGATAGGGGAATCCAGAGGAAAAGTAATTGTAAGATGGAAGAGGAGTCCCATTGCAAAGGAAGACATATGGCATCTCTCCATCCATTGACTTATTGCTGCCATGGTTGATGGCATTCTAGGACATTGTTCCAGGGTAGGATTCAAAAATCCCAGCAACTGGGTGGGCATGGCCCACCAGAACTTCTGGGAAGGCTGTTTTTCACCCTACCAAGGGTCTGGAGGCCTCCCCAGGGCCTCTGGAAGGGCGAAAAGAGCCTCCCCCAGGCTCTGGAGGCCCACTAGAAGCTGGAGGCAGGGCCATTTCTGGACTTCTGGAAGACCCATTTTCCCCTCCCAGAGCCTCTGCGTGGACCCTGCACTTACCTTAATCGAAAATGGGCCATGTGGAGACTCCTGGGAGGGGAACAGCAGGGTGGGCAGGGCCAGTCAGTTGATTAAAATACTGGTTCGGTGAACCAGATGAAAACCTAACATCCAGTTTGCCCGAACCGGTAGAATCCCACCCCTGCATTGTTCCTAAAATCCCATAGTTTTGAAACCCCAGTGGTGGGATTCAAATGTTTTTACTACCAGTTCTGTGGGCGTGGCTTGGTGGGTGTGGCAGGGGAGAATACTGTAAAATCTCCTATCAGAAGTGGTATTTGCCGGTTCTCTGAACTACTCAAAATTTCCGCTACCGGTTCTCCAGAACTGGTCAGAACCTACTGAATACCACCTCTGGTTTCCCCTTCTTTTTCCTTATCCTAGTTAGAATCAGCTGTATATTCTTGTAATCCAAACCATGCGGGCTGGCAGTGGTACAACTTGTGGTCAAACCCATTTTGGAGGATGCCAAAAAAAAGGGAAGAGTTTCTGATGCAGGGAGAAATGGAAGGAAAGCTCATCCCTTACAAAAAGAAGACAGAGCCACCCTTAGGCTTGCCTGTTTTGGAACGATCTCAGACACTAAATAACACAGAAAATTCTGCATGGATTGAATGTGACTGCCATCTTTACTCTTTTAACTGCTCCTCTGTTTTGTTTTGTTTTTTGTTTTTGCTAAGGCTTTGCTTTGTTGACACTTTCCTTTAATACTTGAGAGACAGAATATCTGCTGGAATGGAAATGTGTAATAAATAAATGCTGCACATCATGCTAAATTCATCTACAAACATCTTTAGCAAAAGCAACAACGTCTGGTAAAATTACTTGATTGATATCTAAAATATAATTTTGGTCGATTCTCAGTTGTAATCCTTTTTTAAAAAACACACAGTTTTTGTTTCTGGCATCAAATAAACGGACTTCGTATCATATTGCATGAAGCAATAGCCAATGCAAAAGCAACTCCTAAAATTAGCTTCTTGCATATGGTGATAAAATAAAATCTGGAAATTATTGGAAGATGTGAGTGTTGATTACAGCGTGAATTAATCTGTACTGTGTTGGAAGAGAAAACAGTTTTATGAAGAAGGAAAATAACTCCTTCAAAGATAGGACCTGGGTAGAATGGACAGTCTAAAATGCAAAACAATAATACTCTTTTTTAATAATTGGGAAAGTGTAAGAGTTTACTATCATTGTAAATATTTTGATGCAAGGAGACACTATCTTGTAGAGTAAACATAATACTGAGTGTCTTTGGCAGCCTCGAAGCTTCTTTGTTGGTTTGCAAAGACCTGGAGGAAAAGCACAATACTAGAAAAATCAATTGCATTTGTATAGACATCAAGTGAACTGCACCCAGTATATTGTCTTTGCCATGCTGTTGTCAGTGAATATTGAATTGAATAGAATATTCTTTATTGGCCAAGTGGGATTTGTCTCACCAACAAGGAGTTTTTCTCTGGTGCATAAGCTCTCAGTGTGCACACAAATAACAAAATAATATAATCATAAGATACCGATGGGAGAAGGTAATCGGAAAGGTTAAAAGATGATAATAGGTATTGTCTTATGTCTCAGGGTAATACTTATGAGATATTATCATAATACTTATGATACATAAAACTGAATATTTATGAATACACTGAAACTGAATACTCATTTAAATCAGGCTGTGCTCGTGCCAGTTGTTCTCCTTGGCACAGTTTGCTTTCACATTTTCATCATCCATTATCTTGTTCATAAATCTCAGAAGGGGCACAGAATTACATCAAAGGAAAGGATCTTAGCCGGGGTGGGATTCTACCAGTTCACACCTATTCGCTAGAACCGGTTGTTAACATTCTAAGCAGTTCGGAGAACCGGTTGTTCGAAGAAATTACTGGCCAAATCCTGTAAGGAAGGCAGGAAGGAAACATTCTGGTATTGCTTACAGAAACTGCCTCTCAGTTAACCGTTATTACATTTGTGGCAGGACTAGACNGTGACTTATGACCATTTTTCACTCTTATGACTGTTGCAGCATCCCCACAGTCATGAGAGGCCAGGGGAGGAGATGCGTGCCTCAATGTGAGTGATATTGAGTTGGCCGCACCCAGCCAACAAGTCCACCCAGTCACATGACCACCAAGCCATGCCCACCACCTGAGCCATGCCCACAGAACCAGTTGTTAAAAAATTTGAATCCCACCCTTGATCTTAGCTCAAGTTTGCCTACAAATAAGCAAGTCAATGAACCAGAAGCTAGCATTTTGCTATGATCATCTAAACATCTTATTGAAAAGAATGATACTTATAGTATTATACTTCAGTATAACCTCCTAATCTTTCATTTAGGACTGCCATATTTTAAGATCAGCAAACATCACAATAGGAGAATTAATTCATATTGGTATACAGTATTTGTGTATCAGGTTTTTTTGTGTGAAGCACTTCCCTACCACTATAATGTGCTTAATATGTTTGTTTATTTGTGTCAGAAGCATCAAGATTAAAATTTAAAATATAAAATACAAGATTGAAATATGTTCAAGTTAAACAGGTCTTGTCCACAAACAAGCAACCTTGATTGCATTCTGTTTTGCTGCCATGAGATCTTCAAGTGGTAATTGATTAGGGACAAAGGGCAGGAATACCTGTGTGTTGTCTGCATGTCAGCACAATTGCAAAGTGCAGAAACTACTTTTTAAAAATTTATTTATAAATAAAGAAGCCATTTATATCAGAAGCCATAAATAAGCATTAAGCATTATTTATGGCAATATTTATTGCTATCTTGGTCTTTTCTTAGGCATTCCAGATTGAGACTGCAACAATCCCAGAAATCCACTAAATATCAGAAAACTAACTCTCTGCTTCTATTTATAGCCCTGTATGGCATGAAACCTCAATGTCAGAATTATGTGTAAAGTAACCTCTATTTATACTGTATATTCTAGCAACTCATATCCATATAATATGAAGTAAAATAATAGGCAATCATGCATCCATTCAAAAAGAAGTCTGTTGAGTTCCATGAAACATATTCTCAGGTTAGCATGTAAATCAGCAGGTGACACTTCACTAATCTCAGAATTTTTGGAATATGTTGCTGACTGTCCCTTGATGTTGGTAACACTGATTGATGCTGATGGGAACTGAAACACAAAATACATGAAGATCCCAGGTTGCCCATCCCACATCAAAAGTACAAAACTATAATGTGCTTCCGTGCTCATCTTATTATATGCTTGAGTGCTCTAGTCCACAATTATCCAGCTGATTTATGCAAAACGCTTTAAAACTGCATTGGTAGGGAAGAAAGAGGCAAATGGTTTTGGAGGTATCTGAAAATGCACACTGCAAATTCAGTAATTGTAAGGCAACATAAACATTCACAAAGCGAAAGATATCAGTATCAGAACAGGAATGATGAGGTTGCGTTAGAAAGATCAAGTGTGAGAATAAGGGGGGCAAGTTAACTGCCAATTGCATACTATATTGGGTTTTGAACTAGTAAGTGGAAGAAGGAACAGCTCCATTTCTCTGGCAGATAACAGCAAAAGTTCAACAGCTGAATGCCAATCTCCTCAATTAGCCCAAAAGCAGTTCCTTGGGCCATAATTGACTCTGCTTGATTCACAGTGGGAATAGTCAGGTCACTGCAGAAGAAGCTGAAGTAAAAATCTGAAAAGCTTTTTATAGCTCTTTGGGGTCTTTTTTAACCAACATCCAATCAAAGTAGACAGTGACACTGCCAAAGTTTATTGAAACTTTATCTGGCTTTGGACTTTGAAATATTTATCACAGCCTGCACTAAAACATGTTAAAGATATATTCAACTGATCCCCAGGATCAGTCCTAGTCCACCACTCTCTGTTCTTGCAAGGTGCTTCTAAGTCTGTTTCTCTTCTATTTGTTCCCCTCCTTTTCCCCATGTGGTATCCTGGGTCTTGGCCATTGCCTGCTTTGACTATAAATCAAATTAATTATTTTCCTCTGCCAATTCCTTTCATCTGAAGCTCCTAAAGCCTGCAAACAGGCTACTTACAAAGGCATTTTACCCTTTGATGCTGACCACTACATCATCAAATCTTTGTTTTTGGTTTAATGTGTGTGGTTTGCAAAACTAGGGACTATTGCTTAGGGATACATATGAAACTCGATCATTATGGCTGCCACAAGCCAAACAACACAAGGAAAACTTAACTGCAATTGTACAAATGCAGCCACATGTTTCTGAAAGAAAAATAAGGATATTTCAAAAGGCGCATTTTGAACAGCTAACCAATGTGACACTTGGAAAGAGCACTGCAGGAATGGCATGCCTAGCAATTAAATTGCTAAAGCTGCAGCAGCAAAGTATACTGTGACTCCTTGGCAGGAAGGATATGCTGCAGATACTTAAAAAGGACAGATGGGAGTGTAAGGGTATCACACTGCACTATGGAAGTTTCCTGCATCCCAGTTTTTGCTTGATGAAGATGTTTGTTCACATTTTTTCACCTATCTGGAGCCAATTCTTGCAGGTGCAATCCAATGTTGTTTACCAATGTAAAGATAAGGCACCCTGCATGAATGTACTATACCAAATCAGACAAATAATTGATCTATGCTAGAACATGTGGATTGTCTTTTATTTGTTTGTGATTTTCTCCTTTGACAGTCCATCGATTAAACCAAAGACCTTTTCCTTAAATATACTATTTCATCTGCCTTTGCTGCTGGTCCATGATGGAAAGGACTTAAACAGGGGGTGTTCACAGAGTGTGGTAAAAAAAACTTAAGATATTGCCCATGATGTATGTGGAGGGGGGGCAGAGGGGGGTGGGAGAGAGAGGGGGTTTAATTCTTAGAATACTTCATTTTAACAATTCTTAATGCATCAACTGCATTTTATGTTTGCTCTAAGCTGCAATCAAACCCATGGTTAAAATTAAGATACTTTTGATGAATCATCCATTGTGCTGGATATGTTTTATTTAATCATTGTTTATTGAATAAATAATTAAATAAAATGACATTCAATGAAATAATAAGCCATGAACTGATTTGCAAGCCACAGCGATTGTGTTCATTCAGTAGACTTCATTAAAGCAATAGCCTGACCCAGGCTGAATTTCCCTCAGCATAACATCACCTAAAATTAGTCAGTAAGATACTCAACATTATAGAGGGAAAAAAAAGGGGGGGGGACATAACTAACATTATGAATGTGGCTAGGAAAGATGATTGAAGGACTGGTCATTTTCTGCCATGCTTAAACTTTATAGAATATACCACATTTGCCATGGTATAGAAATCTTTAGCAGTGAAACATATATTTTAGTGCTGTGCAAAGCTTCAGCTTGAATCTTTAGTCTGATTGTGTAAATCAAATATCTGACCTTCAGCAGTGACTGAAAAATGTAGAATCTGAGAAACGTATTGTATTGAAATGTATTCAATGTTTATTGATTGAAAGAAAAGTTCAATCTGGGGAATGTGAAAGTATGTGTACCAATGATGCTTTACTGTTGTATGAAAACGAAACAACTTGCAATATATATTAGATAAATTATATGATGCAATAAGGAATACAGCTCTAAACATTAAAATAACAGAATTCCAGTAACTTTTGTTTGATGGAAAAAAATGGAATGTTTGCAAATTAGATATCAATATAGAAAAATAGAGCAAGTACATGAATATATGTGGTTAAGGAAAAATGTAGGAAGAATGATTGAAATTCCAATCAGAAAGCAAATATATGAAAGACAGGTGAACTGTCTGAAGGATAAGGGAAGACCAAGAAAGTTATGGATGGATAGAGTGGATCAGATGCTCAGAACGAGAGAAAAGTTTAACAAAGAGACAGTGGATGAAACTGGTAGATGTTAGAAGCAAAGATGGTTTGCAGATATAAAAAGATATAGAAAGTCATAGCAAAATGGTGTTGGTATTATCTCTTGTTCTGATATCATACCTTTCATTTTCCAAATTCTTTTAAAATTAATTATACTTATTTTCTTCATTTTTCGTAATGCTGTTTATTCTAAAACAAAATAGCGTGATGGATATAAATGTATGTATATGTAATCAGTAGGTGATTTGATTCTTGATTCAAATCATCAGATCAACCTGATGCATAAAATTAATTAATCAGAGAGAGAGAGAGAGACAGAGACAGAGACAGAGAGAGAGACAGAGACAGAGGAGGGGGGCAGAGAGAGAGGCAGAGAAAGAGGCAGAGAGTGTTCCGTCCAGAAAGAAGCGCGTGAGACCGGTTTCCAAACAACAACTATTTTATTTAACTCGCAAGGCAAAAGATATGGAACATAGCCCAAGCCGCGGCAAGCCCTTTATATAGCGGCTTGCCTGCCGGCCTGTGGCCAATGACAATAGTTTAATTCTTCCCGCCGTTTGGCGGCTTCCCGGATTGGTTCTTAGTGAACCAATCCATAAGTGCCCTTTTCGGCCAATCAGAATGAGGGACTTGGAACCTACCAAGTTCCATACAGAACACCCCTCCCCCTTTAGTCCCAACGTGGTGACGTAGTCACACGGTAGATGGGACTGTTCCTAGTCCTAGTTGACCTGCGCAGCTCAGTCTTGTTTTGGTCATCCAGCATTTCGGACGGGATTGCTGCTTCTTCTCATCCTTCTGTATGGAACCTCCTGGAAGGATGAGTCAACTATGCCGCTCCCGCTGAGTCTCTCCGGCCGGTTGAGATGGCTCCGCCGCTCTCTCCTGGTTCGACCGGGTTGGTGAACTGGCCTGGCTGCCACCTTCTAGGAAGGCTTCGCTTCACTCTCCTGCTCCAGACTTCTTTCTTGGGGTTCATCTAACCATGAGTGCTCTTTTTGTTTGGTTAGATTGTCGTTTTGCAGAGTTTGTTGTCTTATTATGGGAGGTTCATCTCTCCCTTTTTTATTTATTTGTACTTCCCCACCCTCCTTGGTTGTTTTATAGTCGGAATTTATTATTTTTGGTTCTGCGGCGGGTTTTCGTTCGAGGTTGCAGGAACGAAGCTGTCTATGTGCCGCTTCCATTCCCTCCATTGGGCTAAAATCAGTCAGTAGGACCTGGGCCTGTGACTTGTGTGATGGTGGCTGGAAGCCATAGAGGGTTCCCGTAAGGTTCTTGCATAGACTAGGTCACCGATGTTGAAGGTACGGTATTTGCTGGAGGAGTCGGGGGTTTGTCCCAGGTGTAAGTAGGGTGTACCTGTCCAGGTAGGACCGTAGTTTCTTACCCATTAAAAGTTCAGCTGGGCTTTTATTTGTTGTGCTATAGGGGTAATATGTTGCAAGATTAATAGTCGGTTTAGTTTGTCCTGCACGTCCCCTTGTCCATTCTATCAAGGTCTCTTTAGTATACTGAACCATGCGTTCGGCCGCTGCCATCACAGCCGGGTGGGCCGGCGTGGTTAAAGCATGACAGATACCCTGGGCAGCCAGATATTGTTCAAATTGCAAGGCTGTAAATTGAGGCCCATTGTTCAAAACCAGTAAATCAGGTAGCCCATGAGTTGCAAACAGTTTGTTGAGCTGTTTCATAACAGCCTCGGTGGTCATGGAAGCCATGAGGATGACTTCCAACCAAGTTCGAATATGCATCAACCACAATCAAACAGGTGGAACCCGGGGGAGTTTCCAGTCCTAATTGGTGCCTGTGGGGGGGGGTAGCCTCGCTTTTTGACAGTCATGGCAAGTTGCAACCCCAGCGTTCAATGTCTTGTCCAGCCCTGGCCACCAGGCGTAACTCCTGGCCAGGGCTTTCATTTTGACTATGCCCGGGTGACCCTCGTGCAACATGCCCAGGATGTCTTCTTGGAGGCTGCTCGGAATTACCACCTGTCACCCCATAAAATGCACCACTTTTTCAATAGACAGTTTGGTCTGTCTGGCATGGAATGGCTTAAAAGTCTCAGTTTTGTTTTCTCCAGCCAGCTTTTACCTACCCAGTTCAATATACGCACCGTCAAAGGGCTATGGCTCTCGCGACGTCGGCTGCAGTCAGCGGTAGCTCTGGGCAGGTCTCAAGCTGAATGTGGAGGCAGTTGGAGCAGGGTCGTCCTCTGTGATGGGCAACGGGGAACGGCTCAGGGTGTCGGCGTGTGGGATGGCTTTGCCAGGTTGGTGGAGCAGCATGTAGGAGTAGGCAGCGAGGAATTCAGACCACCTATCATTCTAGGTGACAGACTGTTCGGGGTTGGCTTGTTGCCTGCTATGATTCCAAGAAAATCTTAGTGATCGGTTACGATATAAAAAGGTATACCGTAAAAGTACTCATGGAATCGTTGACTCCGGGGATGACTGCGAGGGCTCCTCGATCGAGTTGACTGCAATTGCATTCTGACTTGGAGACCGCCTTGGCAGTAAAAGGCGACCGTGCCTCTCTGCCGCTGGGAGTTGGGTGACTCAGGATGGCACCTACCCCAAAGGCGAGGCATCACAGTGACCGTCAAGAGGCAGGGTATTGCTAAACTGAATGAGAATGGTGTCTGACATTAATAGGTCCTTGCTACCCTGGAAGGCTTTCTGTTCCTAGTGGCCCCATGTCCAAGCAGTTTTTTATCTAGCAGTCGATGTAGGGGTTCTGCTATTGTTGCTTTATGGGGCAGGAACAGTTGTAAAAATTTAATGAGGCCTAGAAATACTGGAGATCGGTTTTGTTTTTGGGTCTGGGAGCGTCTTTGATAGCCTTCACTTTTGGGGGTTGGGTGAATGCTTTGTTCGTCAATTAAATAGCCCAAAAATTTCAACCGCGGTTAGTGGCCAGTTCACATTTTTCCCTCTTTACTTTGAGGCCTGACTTCCTAATTCTTGTTAAGACTTCTCTTAACCTGGTCTCTAGCTGGTTGGCATTTTTTGCTGAGACCAGTAACATCGTCAAAGTATGGGACAACCCCTTTGATTCTGTTTAGCAGGCCATTCCATGAGGCTTTGGAACACGCCTGGGGCAATGCTAACACTGAATTGGAGGCGGTTACATTTGAATGCCCTCTATGTGTTATTATAGTCTTGTCTCTGCTGTAATGGGATCAACGGGTAGTGTTGATAGGCCTGTGCTAGGTTGAGCTTTGCGAATATTTTTCCTCCCCTAGCGAGTGCGGTAAATGTTGCACTACTGGCACTGGGTATCGAGCTTTGTTGGAGCGCATGGTTCAGGGTTGCCTTATAGTCCCCGCAGATGCACACTGACCGACTTGGCTTCACCGGTGTGACGATAGGGATTTCCCACCTGGCATGGTCGATTGGTTCTAAAACCCCTTGAGTGATTAACTTATTTAGCTGCTTGTCAATTTTTGGTTTTAGTGCGAATGGGCGTGTCTGGTCTTTAAATGGGTGGGGGCTATTTTCAGGTCTAGGCTAAATGAAATTGAGGTCCCTGGTACTTGCCTAGAGTCCCGTCGAAAACATCTTGAATTCTTGGAGTAGGTTTCTCCTCCAGTTGGTGTAGCGATGCAGTTGACCCGATCATCCCGATTCCCGAGGGGGAACCATCGATCCCTAAAGGCTAGGGCGGTCGCGGTCAACAATGGTCAGAGGCAAGATTTTGGTGTGGTGTTTAAATTCAACTAGAAAATGTCCAAGGCCTACTACTGGGATGCGATTTCCCTGATAGTCTTTTAACATAGTTTTTGTTTCTGTAGTTCTCTCTGTTTAATGTTCGGTATTAGGCACCGAATGGTATTCCAGTATATCATTGATAGAATGACCTGAGTCAACTTCCATCTCGCAGGGTCTCTCTTCAATGCTCACCTCTATCGCACCTTCTTCCGCTTTCTGCCCTGGCATTGCCGATGGTGACTGTCTGAATGCATTTCTTCCTGTCACAGTTTCTCTTATTGCGGTTTCCATCGCTGCTGGCTTGTTGTCATCATGTTTGGGAGGGAGTGCTGCAGCATCTTTTTGGACTATAGCTGTTTTTGTTGCGGCAGACCCTTTCGATGTGCCCCCTTTTTATTACAAGCCTGGCATATTGCATCGAGGAACCTACATTCAGCCGTGGGTGATTGCCTCCACAGCCCGCCATTGAAATTCCCGCCGATTCCTTTTCTTTTTCGTGCCATTTTCGTCTGAATAGAGCTTATGGATATCTTCGTCGTCGTCTTCGGTGTCACTCTGGGTTTCATTGTCCTCATGATGGGTTGTCGCTCTGGGCTGTTTCTTTCTCCCTCTGCCTTCTTCTCCCTGGTTGGGGTAGCAGGTCTGGAACTGCGTTCATTTGCCGCATGGTGGTGCTGACTTCTTTGCTACTTCGGCGCGGTTGCCTCTGCAATGGCTTCAGCCACAGTGATGTTCGCCTATTCAGTAGTTTGCTCTGAAGGGTAGAGTCCTTTCAGGCCAAGGACTACGTGGTCTCTCATTGCCCTGTCCATTGTTCTGGAACTCACAGGCTCCTTCGATGTGTCTCAAGGCTGCTACAGAACTTTGCTATGGTTTCATCCTCCTTCTGTCCTCTTGTAAAATTCATGCCTTTTGATTAAATTTGAGATCACCGGTGCATAGTGTGCTCAGAGCAATTTGGTTCAGGTGGACCAGGTAATTTGTTTGACATCTCTGGGTTTTCGCCCAGCACCTTCGCCATTTTGAAATACGCGGATCCGCAGTGTGTAAGGCAGACAGCCCTCTCCTTTGGTCTGAGAATTTCTTCTATCTCGTTGCTTTCCAAAAACATAAGAAAGCGATCGATATATGATTCCCAAATCTCCTCATCAGGATTGAAGGTGCGCAGGTGGCGCGTTGTTACCCGGCCATCTCTCTTGCTCGGTCCAGATCGCCGCGTGCTTAGGTCTCATCTTCTACGACAATCCCACCCTCATCACAGTGCTCCTCCGGAAAGAAGCGGAAGCGCATGAGACCGGGTTCCAAACAACAACTATTTTATTTAACTCGCAAGGCAAAAGATACGGAACATAGCCCAATCCGTGGCAGCCCTTTATATAGCGGCTTGCCTGCTGGCTTGTGGCCAATGACACTTGTTTAACACTTCCCGCCATTTGACGGCTTCCCGGATTGGTTCTTAGTGAACCAATCCGTAACTGGCCTTTTCGGCCAGTCAGAACGAGAGACTTGGAACCTACTAAATTCCATACAGAACAGAGAGAAAGAGAAATAGTTTTTGCTGATTCAGATATCTCTAAGGCATTTGTCATATTTCAGGATTATTGTAAGGAAATTTTTGTAGAAAATAGCATCAGGTGAGGAGTTTTGTTACTCATCGCTAATTATGCATCTTTAATATTTCAGTTACCAGCAAAGGACTATAAAAGAATAACTGTTTGAAATACATGGAGAATTAACTACCCACAAAAAGGATCAATTATATTATAAATTATTAGCATTTGAATTAATATTGAAATGTTCAGAAACATTGTTACACCCAGATGAATGAGCACAAATGTCCGAATTCCTCACCAGAGAGTAACTTTTAGATGTGCGTGCTGATTTTGAAACTCTGAATGCATTGATGAAAATACACACAAAAATATGTACATTACAATATATACATACATACCATATTTTACACTGGAAAGTTTCAAAAATGTACAGACTAGGATTGTACATGCAGAAAAATGAGCACAGAAATCCATGCAGATCCATAATGCTTTTGGAGTGAAAATCAGAGACTAGTGAAAGTTTCATAAAATCATAACAGAATATTTCAATCTAGATAAGATAGAATCATGTATTTTTAATTCCTATGACCATTGTAAAAGCAACATTGATTTTTAAAACAACAATAAAAATCCAGGTACAATACAAATCACTTGGTCTGCCAAAAACAAGCAATCTATCTGGACTAAATCTAAGATTTAATTACATATATAAAGTAGTGAACTAAGATTGGCCTTCTATAGGCAGCAGTAAAGTCTTTAGACATTTAAAATAGCAACATTTTTTATTTCCCCACAATGTATAATAAACTGCTATCTGAAATATTAAACAATCGGTTTAAGCCCATTTGCAGTTGAGGACAAAATGGCATAGTGCCTGGCTAGCTAATAAATCTTTTTAAAAAGCCACCTTACTTTATCAAATTGTCCTCTGTTACAGGAACTGCAGAACTTCTGGGAGGAATTGATATCAGGACACAGCTGCTATTAACATCACTAACCACTGATAAGATTGCCATTTGGTCATTTGTTCCCTTGATTAAAAAGCTGGGAAAGGCAAGCAGGATTTACTTTGGGTTTTGGGGCCATGCAAACATACAGTGTTTAGTGATCCTGCCAGTGAATTAAAACACACACACACGTTCATCAGATGGGATCAGATCTGTTCAGAATCTTACACTAGGAAATCTTGTCAATTTACAACACAAAAACGCTATGCCCTAACATTCAAGCAATTATGCATCACTAACCTAGATGCAGAGATGATTTCTGTGTCTTTAAAAACTGCTTAATGAGCATTTACCATGAATTTTAAAAAGACAGTAGACCCCAAGACTGGAGAAAAGCAAGGTAGATCCTGAATTTAATAACATTGGCCAATATGTTTTGTATAAACTACACTCACTCTTGTCAAAGAGTAATCAAGCAGACCTCGCTCAAGGGAACTTCTCTTTGCAGCTTTGGAACCTCTGTTCATTTCTTCAAAAGACATAAACTCCCTTTATGAATTAACTATTTATTTTTTAATCTTGTAACTTATTCAGAAGAAAGACAAGATAAATTTAAATTTCACCTACAGAAAAAAAAAAGATTAGACAAAAAAAATAATTAGAGAAACAAAGCAAGCCTACGTGTTAAAGACACATTATTGGTATTGGGGACTAACCACTTGCAGGAGTTCAATCCTGACCAGTTCAAAGTCACTCAGTCTTCCATCCTTCCGACACTGGTAAAATGAGGATTGTTCGGGCAATATGCTGACTCTGTAAATTGCTTAAAGCAGGCTGTAAAGTACCATGAAGTGGTATATAAATCTAAGTGCTGTTGCAATTAAGGGAAATGCAATTTCACCCACAGAAAAATCATGATCCGGCTGCCCTTTATTTGATTTGCAACCAATCTCATAAATTGTTCACAAAAACAACACATTGCTTTTATTCTGATTTATGGTTAAATACTTTCCAAGAATTAAAAATCCACAAATTTACTTTTAATTTTACATATGCACACACAGAGGAAATAATTTAAGCTTTCAACTGAGGCCCTTGAAAAGCTAAAGCAAACAGTAACTCCCAGTTGATGGACACTGGAGGCAGAAATTGATATTTTATTGTAAAGATTCTGACATTCTGTATGTCTGTTCCCATTTTTCCTTGTCACACTAGTTCAAGAGCTGCTCTTCAATCCTCCAAGGCATGGGAAGAATTCAGTGACAATATTTTACACAAAAAAGTGCATTGTGCTGATTCAAAACAATCTAGTTCAGAGGTGTCAAACTCGATTTCATTGAGGGTTGCATTTCATTGAGGGTTGACCAGGGAGGGCTGAGGTGGGCATGGCCAGGGTGGGCATGGCCAGCTCAACATCATTTGTGTCGGAGGGGCCTGTGGTGACTCAAGCCAACAGCAAAAACAGCAAAAACAGGTTCTCAACCTCTGTTTTCAGCTGCGATGGCCTCCTGCAACACTCTGACTGTGAAAATGGAGCTCAAGCTTCATTTTCACTGGCAGAGGCACCATGGGCTGGTCCTTCAATGTTTCTAGGGCTGTCCCATGGGCCAGATCTAAGCATCCTGTAGTCCAGATCTTACCCAAGGACCTTGAGTTTAATACCCCAGTTTAAAGTAATATTAGCAATGTAGTATTGATTCTTATAAAAGAAAAGTATAGAAGCTGACTATTGAACCTGGACATAACAAGCAATGCTTTTGTTAAATTAGTGTTCACAAAGCACAGTTGTCAAATAGCCCCTGAGTTCTGGTAATTTTTGCAAATGGAAAGCAAAGGAGATAATCTTTTGATTTTGAAATAAAGCTCAGAAACAATAGGACAGCAAACAGCAATAAAGAGACATACTGTACTTAAAAATGTGAAAGCTCTGTGCACACATACACTGAGAAAAAGGAGAAGAGAAAGGGAAAAGAAAAAAAGGAGAGAAAGAAGGAATAGGGTTTTCTTTTGTTCATATTTTTAGGAAAAGTGAAAACCATAATGTCTATGGAGAGTCACAGTCATCTAGGTCATGGTTGTCCCAAAGGTGCTTTTTCAAGAAGCAACTGGACTTTCTGGTTTTTCTTTGGAAATGTTTTGCTTCTCGTTCAAGCTGAAGATGCTTCTTGGATGAGAAGCAAAACATTTTCAAAGAAAAACTAGAAAGTCCAGTTGCCTCTTGTGAAAGCACCTTTGGGATGAAAACCATACCATAATAAAAGTTATTCTTCCTCTTTATATTTATGTGGCTCAACTATATATAACTCATAATTCCTAAACACAAAACTTTTATCTAATAAATTGTTTTATTTGCTAAATTAATATCTGATTATTCTCCAGATGGGTGCACCACTGGGAGACTTGAAAGCCCAGGTTAGGGACAAATCATCAAGGAAAAACTCTATCTGCATGGTCATTAAGAGTAGACACTGACATTGATGGCACCTAATCAAATAATCAATATTGTGTAGGTGATTGAGGCAGCCTATATAAGAGAACTCCCTTCGTTTTATCCCAAGTAAGTATTTTGCTCTTACAAAGTGGCGAAGAAAAAGGAGGTCTTGGCTTGCTTTACTTTGTATTACAATGCCTATAAAAAGAATGGATAACTTTGAAAAATTCAAGATTGTTAGATCTTGAAAGTTTTAATTTGAGATTTGGGTGGCATGCTTATTTATGATATAAAGCTAATCCTGATTTTAAAAAATCATTCTATTAGGCAATTGATTGGGCATGTATGGTGGATGTACAAAAGAAGATTGGCTGATAAGATATCACCATACAAAGCATTACATAAAAGGAGATGATACTAGAACTTAATGATATACTGTATCATGACTTGTTGATATTTGAAGAAGAGGCATTCAAACTAAAAACAAGAAAACAATAAGTGTAGGGTTTAATTGTGGTTGGTTTATAGAATTTTTTTAAATATTTAAACTTGATTTAAAAAGTTCTGTTTTTTTCAGAAGATAAATCTGAATTGGACTAAGCTTTATAAAATGTTACTTAAGATGAATCTGGAAGATGAATATGTTAAAGATTTTATGGTAAAATGGATGACAACATAATAATGATAATGCTGAAAATACTCAAAATGCAAATACTAATGAGACCTGAATCCTTTCTTCTAGGCATTTGAAACCATTTGTGGGAAATTTCCATTGAACCTGACTCTCCTCACTCTTAATCCAACACCTTAATCATGGTGTACAGTATGTACGTACAGTATGTACGTACAGTATGTACAAGCTATATAGCAATGTCTACATCAGCTAGTGTAGTGTATTTGCGTACTCAAAAGACGCCATCTAGAAGGCATGAAGCACCACAGACTAGCTGCCCTTATAATGAAGCCCAAACTGTGAGTTGTGTTCCAATGAAAACAGAGAGGATAGGGCTTATCAATGAGAAATCATCTTGGTTGCTGTCTCCAGAATCAAAGGCTACATGTCTTTAATAACAGTTGCTATGGTGCAATAGGACAAGAGAGTTATTGCCCTTTGTGAGTTTCCCTGATGCATCTGCTTGACTGCTGTAGGACAGAGTACTTGCATTACAACGGTGTTGGTCTGATCCAACAGAACTGTTGTGATGTACTTGTGTTGAACTCATAAGAATTTTAAGAGGGGAAGTCCAACATATTTGGATTCTACATGGATATGCACCTCTTGACAAAGTCCATGCTTTGGGGAGGATATAACATTGGATATATTGTTTTTTTCAATGATCCCAGCTTTTCCGGATATATGTTCCAATTAAATCAATAAAAGATCATCCGTCAGCCTATTGTAACACCCTTTATTTGTCATACTATGGAGGGTTGGGATATATATTTTCCCAAGATTAAGTTCTGTTTCTGTTGCCTTCACTGGAACTTGCCACAGAAAAAACAGAGGGAAAGATAGTCCATGACTCTCTTCCTTTCAGAAGAACAGAATGAAAGATGAAGAAAGATGACATAATCTATATTTCATTAAAACACCAAATCGAAGGGTGCTTGGCAATGGATTCATAGAGATACCAATCCAAAAATAATCTATAGCTTTTCCCTTTACTTTTTTTACCTGGTATACATGCAATTTTTATTTAATCTTAATTTTTTATTTTACATGGTATTTTGCAGTAAGAAAGAAGATAGAAAATGTGATATAAAAACAAGGGAGAGTTATAAATACGCTACTGTATTGCTTTGAGTTTTCATTCTGTGAATGGGAAAATGCAATTACTTAGTAAGAAACTATTTTGGAAGCATCTTGAACTCCTCAAACATATATTTGCTTTCCATTGGTGCAAGGTGTCTCAGCCTATAATAGTCAGCATTTAAAAACCCATCTCAAACCCAATGTCAGAACTGGAAATGGAATTCCAAATATGCAAAGTATCACAGAATTTTTTGATTTATGCTTTGTAACAATGTATGTAAATGAGCTATTGATACTTATAGCTTTAGGACTTCCTCTAACTAACAAACCATAGTTTGGATCCATAGCTGTGATTCTCCACACTTGATAGTTCCACTAAAAAATGGTTCATGCAAGGTGATATGTGGTGAGATTTGATCTGAAGTTACACTCAAGTACAGATTATCACAGTGGTTTTCAAACATTTTGATTCTTACACCTTTATATTTTTAAAAATGTTAGAAGATCCTAAAGAGCCTTAGCTTATGTGGCTACCAGTACCAATATTTTCTACCTTAAAAATTCAACCTGATAAATTTTAAAATATTTATTGATTTGATTTGGCAGAACCTTTGAAAGGGTCTTGGGGACTTACAGGGGTTTCCCAAACCATATTTTGAAAACAACTGCTTTGTTTGAAATCAGAACACATATGAAACAAAATTGTTTTCATCTGCACTCACAAACCACCCACTATTGGGCAGATAGCACAAAAAATGCATGCTGTTTTTCTTCATGAGCTTTTCTTGAGATAAAATATCCCAATTTCTGCTTTCTTTATGCACTTCCTCTTTTCCATACCAAAAAGAACACTGCCATTTCTGCATATTTCGCAATCTCCCCCACCCCAAAAAAGTTAATTTGGTCCTTTGTCCAACATCTCCAGTTTGCCCTGATTTTGTTCTATGCTTCTACTTTCTGCCTATGTGACTGACTCATGAAAAGTCTTTTTTTCCCTTAATCTGTGACTTCAGTATCCTCTTCCCTATCTAGCTCCACCAGAAAAAAAACACTTTGAAAGCCTGTTTTAACAGAATCCATGAAGTAACTTCTGAGATTAGCAGAAGGAGGGAAGGAAGGAAGGAAGGAAGGAAGGAAGGAAGGAAGGAAGGAAGGAAGGAAGGAAGGAAGGAAGGAAAGAAAGAAAGGAGTTTTACAGTATACATAGTTCATGGATTAAATGCTGTTCAAATTCATCTTTCTGCTTCTACTATCCCAATTTCCCTGCAAAAGGGCCAGTTTCTTCTAGCAAGATTGCTACTAATAGATCCAACACCAAGATACGGTGCACTAGTTGTGATGGGTAAATGATCATATCTCATTGATCAAGAGGCTTAACTGTGAAAATACATGCTACATGCTTTATTCTCCATCACCAACTTTATGTATAGTAAAAAAATAATCCAGCTTCCCTATGCAATATTCTCTCTTGCTTGGCTTACCAAACAAAGAACATTATTGATTCTTGCTCTTTCATTAGAAATGCTCTGCCCAGAAATGCATTAGTCGTGTTTCCGAAATCTGACAGTTTTTTTTTTTAAAATTTTCTGAGAAAGAAAGGATTCAAATAAAGAGAAAAGGCAGGATACTCACATCCCTTTCAGGCGTTGCCACATTTTCTCTGTATGACCTCCTATTGGATACTTCAGAGGAGTGCTGTCCATTTTCTGAGTTCCCTCTGGACCTGTGGAGCCCATGGCCTAAGCAACTGAATTCAAATTAGGCTCAGCAGCGGGACGGAAAAAGCTCCTGCCACCCAGCACACATGCCAGAAGATCCGTACATGTTAGATGGCTGCTCCGTTTTTCTCTCTCGACACCTAATCAGAATTGCAGAGCAGAGAAGCACTTCTACCTTAGTTGCCTATTCAGTTGGCCAGCCAAATTATCAGCCCCACATGCAGGCAGCCCTTCTGATCTCCCCAAAGATTAAATCCACTGAGGCAGGAAATGTACCACTAGCCAACCGTGGAAGGACTTTCCCCCACCCCTGAAACGCATCCACATACTTCCCATTACTTGCCTTTGCTCCAGACTAACTGCCAGAGTTCTGTGCACTGGAACACGCCGTTGGCTGTTTGAGTCTGTTTTTCAAAATCTACCGGAATCTTTTGGCCATCGCAAAAGAACTGCAATTGCCTAGCCGGTGCAGGAGAGAGATGGAAGCCTGCACTCTGCTGTTCACGAAGCAAGGATGCAATCAGGAAGCAGGTGGCCAATATCAAATCTGAGCCCGCCCTCCGAAAAGGAACATCTGCCTGGTGCCTGCACTTATGCCTTTTCAAGTTGACTCTGAATTGCTTTGCGGAGGACAGAAGTAGCACAAATGTGCTGAATGAATAGATGGAGCGCAAGCCAGCTTTTGCAGCCGCGTACTCATCCCCTGCACAAAGGAAATTAGAGCTCTACAGGTTGCCACTGAAGGAGCATGCTCTAATTGCGACTATTCACCTTCTCCTAGCAACTCGGCACAGTAGGCAACTGTCAGATTAACTAGCTGAAAAACACAGCCAGTGCCACACAGCCTGGTCTCTGATTCCTTCGGGATAACAGCATGCAGCAGAGAGAGATGGAGAAAGACAGGGCATGCTGAAAACCACAGGGCCGGCCAAAGGGGCCGGCAACATTAAGTGTGCAAACAAAAAAAAGCAATCTACAGACAGAGCTAATTGTTCTGCCAGTCCTGAAGGCAAGTGCCAATTCAATCTTGACGTCAACCCTAGAATTTCAGCTCCGCAGCCAAAGATGAAGTTTCTGAAAGAGGGAAGTGTATATGTCTGCTCTCTCATGTTTTCTTTCCTGAGATACTAGCTGGATCTCAGAATCAGATCAGCAGTTGGGCTTGACTTTATATAAATGCTATGCTGCTACCTTAAAGCATAACAAGAGAAGGCATGTTTTGCAGTGCAATCAGCTTCCGAGATAGATTATGAAAAAAAAAAAAATAGGTTGTTTGTTTGCTTTGAAACTTCTATTTCTAGAACCTATTCAGGGATGACATTATGTTTTCATATAATCAAAATGCTTTCACAAATGAAAATGCTGTGCATCATTGTGTTTATAATTTCTACAGCACATGGATAGCGAACCAGCTGAATGTTTTACTGTTATAATTATTATTACCCTCTAGATTGCTCCTGTGGAAAACAAAACACCAGGCTAGGCAGGCAATTGACCTGATCCAACAATATTTTTCTCGTTATTTTTCACATCACAAATAGGGTCACAACAGGCCTATCAATTAAGCCCATATAATTGTCTCCCTACCATAACAGGGTGGGGAGGAGAAAGAAAGGACTGTGAAGGTTCTGATTGAGATTCAAATTCAGGAATGATTTACGTAGCAAACACTGTTGAATTTTATAATATACACTCAATTTCCTCATACAGTGGACACTTGTGGCGTATTAAAGATGAAACTTTTAAAAACATCATAACTATTATATTGAAACCAACAAATAGCAAAGGCCTGTCTTTTATAGTGCTAATGTTGATTTTATGGTTTTGATTTTGATTTTATGCCTTACGTCTCACTATTTCACATAAATTATGAGTCAGCAGCTCTTCCTTTGCTATTGTCGTTTATGGGTCCTAAATGATTACACTAGGAATAATGTTCGTTTTTGTATTCTTAAAACATTTCTAACCTGTCTATCATGGAGTATATCCTCAGTTAGTGTAAAGCATTAAAACATACTGAACACAGCAGGATGGATGGATGGAGGGAGGGAGGCAGGGAGGAAGGGAGGAAGGAAGGAAGGAAGGAAGGAAGGAAGGAAGGAAGGAAGGAAGGAAGGAATATACACATATGTTCTCTTTATTCCAAAAGCCATTGAACCATGAGTAAAAGAAAAGTATGCTCATGAAATGTCAAATATCAAGACTAAATAGGAACTGTTTCCAATGTGCCCTGAACTAAACTATGGAAATACAGCATGCATGAGAACACTGTTGAATGACTTTGGGCATCACATCTTACGGTAGTAAACTTAGAGATCTGTCACTCACTTGTAAGATCACCCACAGCATGGCTTGGGATTCATCGAAATTAGGCAAAATGTATCTACCACTTGCCTTTATAAAGAACATCTCTGAAACCCATGGAAGATGTATTAACACATCTTAAAAATGAAAAGCCTAAACGGTTGCCAAGGGGTGCATCGATACAATTTTTGTGAATATAATGCCTCAATCAAATTCTGTATGCACCTTGACACATGCACCTTGACATGTGTTTATTTATTTATTTGTATCCCGTCTTTATTATTTCTACAAATAGCTCAAGGTGCTGAACATATTCAACACAATTTCTCCTATTTTCAGGGGTGGGCTGCTATGAATTTGTCCAGGTTTGGGAGAACCCGTAGCTAATGTTATGGTCAGTTCAGAGAACCGCCAAATCCCACCCCTGACTGGCCCCTCCAGCCCTGCCCCACCCCTCCCTGTCCCTCCCAGGAGTCTCCTTGTGGCCTGCTTTGGATGTGAGGTAAGTTCAGGGCCCATGTGGAAGCTCGGGGAAGGCGAAAAATGGTCCACCCAGAGGCTCAAGGAAAACTCAAGGAAGCTTGGGGAAGGCAAAAACGGCTCTCCCACCATGATGCAGAAGGCTGACTAGGCCATGCCCATCATGGCCACGCCCACTCAACAACCGGGCAGAGAACCCATTCCTGAAATTTTTGAATCCCACCCCTGCCTATTTTAACCACAACCTTGTGAAGTGAGTAGGGGGGTGGGAGAGAGAGTGACTGGCCAAAGGATACCCAGTTGGCTTTCCTGGCTAAGACAGGACTAGAATTCATGGTTTCCTACTTTCTAGCCTGGTGCCCTAAACGGCTTTCATTTCAGTCAGTCATTGATATTAACAGATAAGAATATTTATCTTGATATACAGAAAATTCTTCATCACTTAGGTAAAAAACATTGATCTTAAAGAGAATAGGATGCTTGGATTACCACTCAAATGAATGGAAAAAAGAAAATAAATCAAAGCAAAAAAATAAATCAAAACCCAAAAAGGTGAAAAATGAAGCTAGCAAAAGGAGAATTAAACAAATGATTTTTAACTATAAAAGAAAATCTGAGAAAATGAGACCACACTTCTTCTCGAACAGCCTTGATTTATACTGGGGGCAGGGATGAGCAAGGTAAATAATGTTTTTTTTCAATATTTAGTGCCTTTTTGTATGTGCCTACCTATCCACAAAATATCCATTAGTATCTGAAATGGAATAAGCTTATCCACATTTATAACTAGATATGCAATCTGGTTTTAAAATTGCTATCAGCCTCATTGCTCTGGTCTTTCAAATGTAAAATCTATACAGAGAAGGTTTTTCTTTAAAAAATTGTGCAGATCAAATACCAATAACCTGGTATTTTAAGAGGTTGGTTGCAGGGTCATGACAATAGTGACAATACCTTGGTTAAAGCCTTTTTTTAAATGAGAAATTTAGACAGATCAGTGTCTAGGATGACAGTGATTTTATACATTCCCAGTTAAAGAGACAGGCTGCCAACCCAAGTGGCACTAACCCAGTTAATTAAATCAACACTAGCAGTGAATCAATGTTCTTTCCAAAGAGGAGAAAGAAAAAAAGAAACAATAATTTTAATAGGCCAAAATGGTTGCATGTACTGATTTTCCTCTTCAAACTCACTGAGAAAGCACTCCAGGCTTTTGGCTTCAGGTCTTGCTGTGTTGCATATTGTAATGCCGTTTATTTCACACAGTGAAAATCAAATTACTCTTCAAACCCAGCAAAGTAACAGTCAGTCTTGTTCCATAAGATAAAATGTAACTGGTACAATTATCCCAATTAGATACGTACCCCATACGCAAGCAACCCTTTCAAAAATTTACGATCATTGCTAGCTATACATACACATACCTAGAAATGCAGATAGTAAAAATAGCAGCAGTCCCCCCCAAAACTGATTAGTCTTGAATGTAACTTTATGTGCCTACGTAGAAGATTCTAGTGATAACCTTGGAAAAAAATATGTGACGACTGTGAGTAAAAACAGAGCTTAGCCTGGGAAAACAGGAAAGCATAGAATCATAGAATTGGAAGGGACCTTGGAGGTCTTCTAGTCAAACTCCCCACCCCAAGTGGGAGTTCTTATAGGATCCCAGACTAATAGCAATAGCCCTTAGATTTATATATACTGCTTCACAGTGCTTTACAGCCCTCTCTAAGTGGTTTTAAGGAATCAGCCTCTTGCCCCCAACAATCTGGGTCCTCATTTTACCCACCTCAGAAGAATGGAAGACTAAGTAAACCTTGAGCCTGATGAGATTTGAACAGCCGATAGTCAGCAGAAGTGGCCTGCAGTACAGCACTCTAACCACTAACCAGGCTCTTTTCTTGAAAACCTCCACCAATGGAGCACCCACATCTCCAGGAGGTGAGCTGTTTCATTGATTAATCATGCTTACTGTCAGGAAATTTCTCCTTATTTCCAGGTTGAAATTCCCTCTGATGCGCTTCCACCCATTGCTTCTTGTGCTGCCCTCAGGTGCTAGGGAGAATAAATCAATGCCTCTTCCCTCTGACAATACTTCAAGTATTGGAAGACTGCTATCATCTCTCCCCTGAGCCTTCTTTCTTCATTAGGCTAAACATACCTGGATCTCTTAGCTGTTTATCATACGAATAGGTGATAAGGTGCATCAACAAAGGAATAGCCTCAAGACCATGGGATGTGATTTATACTACACTGGTGAGACCATTCCGGCAATGCCTCATTCAGTTCTGGTCACCACAATACCAAAAAGATGCTGAGGCACTAGAAGGAGCTCAGGGAAGAGCAACAATGACAATGAGTACAATCTGTACAGAATGAGTATGGTGGTATGTGACACCTGAACTAAAAAGAAAAGATCTCAAAATTTAAGATTCTGTAGTTTAAACAAGAATCCTACTTTTCTAATCAATACTGCAATTTCATATTCATGTCTACAAATTACTCTTATGGTTTGCACTTCTACTGAAAAAAAAAAGTCAGAGATTGGGTTCATCTATATATTATTAGAAGGTCAAAGAACTTCATGTGCCAATTATAAGCACTCCAGGCTGGAATGAACTTCAGTAGGTAGTTAATCCTCCTGACAACTGCCATCCAGATTACAACAATGCATTAGTAAAATTACTGTAGGAAATGACCAGACTGAGCCTGAAGGAGGAATCAAATACGTCATGAGTCATGAGTCCCTTTGCATACATAAGAAATCTAAGTCCAGTCCATCTTGAATTCCTTCTATTCTTAACTCCAGCCTTGACCCTTAGTAATTCAGATTCTTGTAGAGAGTTTAATTTTACACTAAACTTTTATACATATTTGAATGGCCTGGATCCCCTGATTTCCTGATGCTTGACTTCTACTACCCTTAGGGGGAATGAGACGGAGACTGTAAGTAATGAAGAATGTGACACTTAGAAACTCCATTGAGGTTTGTACAGCTTACAAAATATATTAACACTGGTTTCAGAACAACTGCTTTGGGTGCTAGCATGCTACTGACCTAAATTCAAGGCACCAATAATACCATTAAAAGTCCTCCATAGTTTGCCAGAGGATAATAAACCTTGAACATTTTAAAGAAGTGCAGGACAAAACTCAGCTATGGTCCCTGAGTTATGGAATAAATGCTTTCTTCTAGAAGCCAAGTTATGATTTTAAATTTCAGAGTTCATTTTAATTTGAAACTCGGTTTAAAGCCAATTAAAACCTGGCAGGTAGATCCCTTCCCCAAACAAAATCAGATCTGTTCAAAAAATATACTCAAAGAAGGCAATTTTTTACTATGCTACTGCAAAAAAATTCATTATGTGAACCTTGAAAATATTTTCCAGGAGATTCCACCTTATGTTAAGAACTGGGTTGTAATGACAAAAATGTGATGATTGTAAGATGAGTAATTTGCCATGTTATTTGTGGATATTGACTTTTTTAAATAGTAGTGATAATTACAGTGGACAACATTTTTATAGTGTATGGTGATTGTGCAGTTTTATTCTACTGAGCATTTATTGATTCTACCTCATTCTGAAATCTATTGCTCTTTGGAGCAAGTCAGAAATGTGGAAATAAATATATATAGACATTGCTAAATGAAACTAAGGTTACTCCTAATTTAATGAGATATGAACAGAGAAGCAGTAGCCAGAGAGAAGCATTTGCCTAAGCTAATATTTGTCTAATGTAGCCCCTTCAAAAACTCGCTTTGCACCATTCAAAGGAAACAAGAACATGTTCCCTCTGGCTTCATTACATTTCCACAAGGACCATAGCAACAAGGAAAATGCTGCCTGGTATTTATAAAAAGGCTACAAACACAGCAGATGTCACAGCAAAAAAGAAATTCTATGCAGGCTCTTGATGGAGAGGTTTAGATTACATGGTGTATCTGTGCTCACATTCAGCTTTATGGTGAAGCGTTTTGTCACATGACTGATCAGAAGAGAAATTAAGCAATCCATCCCTCTTCTTTTAGGAAGCAGGAGAGAAATTGATCTTGTTCATATCTGAGTTGACGGACATTTGGATATTTGTGTGTCTATCATCTATCATCATCGCTGCATACAAATTGCACATGAAGCGATCATAAAACGGCACTGCATGCTAAAAATAAGTAGCCAACAGAATGACCATGATGAAAAAAAAATGTGCATCCATTAGTCAATATTGCATCCTCAAAAGCAAATAATATTTCTACATTTTCTTTGAATTAAGTGCCTCTGAAGACAATGAGACCAACCTCCAGTTTAATATGTAGTCCTTGACCTACAGTAGGACAGCAGTTTGGACCAGAACTTCATTTACTATTCTAGGTGAGCAGTTTCTTTTCTTTGATAGGAAACCTGCACAATCTCTTCCAAGTAGCCTTCATTGCTAAAGGTAAAGGCGACCCTGCAGATTTTACTCTGCTACTCTTTGCTGACTCTAGGGGGCAGTGGTCATCTCCATTTCAAAGCCATTGAATCAGTGCTGTGTGAAGACATTTTCACAGTCATGTGGACAGTATGACATCCCAGACCACTGTTATCTTCTCTTCTGAAGTGGTACCGATTTATCTCCTTGCATTTGCATGCTTTCAAACTGTTAGGTTGGCAGAAGCTAGGCCAGGACAGAAGCTCACCCCATCACTCAGCTCTTGAACCTGGACTGCCAGTTTTCCAGCCAACAAGCCCACTGTGCTGCCCCCTTCATTGGTAAATGATAAATATCAAACCAAGCCAGGGGTCCTCAAACTACAGCCTGCGGGTCGGATACAGCCCGCCAAAGCCATTAATCCAGACTGCATGGGACCACAAGGCTGCCTCACCCACCCACCTTCTGGAGGTCCAAGAGGGTCCAATGGGCCATTTTTGGCAAACAGAGTGCTTCTAGAGGCAAAAACGGGTCGTGCAAAGGCCCCAGGAGGCCAAAAACGGGCTTCATTACATCCTTAGCCCTGATGTTGCATACAGGCTAGTTTTCCTTACATTCTGCTAATCTGCTAGCATATCCAAGGAGAGGGGTTCCCCCCCCCTTTTTTTCCCCCAATCTCCAAATGGTATTATTGACAAATCTCTGCAAAACATAGCAAGAAAAGATAAGAGGGTTTCCATATCAGCCCAATGCTATGGAAAAGATGTCCTGAATGTTCTCTCATAATCCATTCCTGCCAACTTGGTCTGTCCAAATACACCATGGTCTGGCTTGATTTGGACTGATCCAAAAAGTTTTATGGTTTTGGCAAATTAAACAGACAAATTATTGTTTAAATCAAATCTGGCTAACTTGAGCAATTCAGACTAACTTGAGCACTTGTCTACACATTTTACCAGTGTAAATTGAATCAGGTCCACTTTAGACATACCATCCTGATCAACTCCAACAACCAAATAAAGTTTTTATTTTATTACTAGACCTGATTTGCACAACCATAGTTACAGAGATGGTATTCAGCAAGTTCTGACCAGTTCTGGAGAACTGATAGCGTAAATTTTGAGTAGTTCAGAGAACCAGCAAATACCTCCTCTGTCTCACCCCACCCCCATCTATTCTCTGCCTCCTGAGTCCCAGCTGATCAGCTGGGTCTTCTTTCATTTCCCTGCACAGGAGAACAGAGCTGGAAAGCAGGTTAGTGGGTAGGCAGGGAATGGGGATTTTGCAGTAACCTTCCCCTGGAGTGGGGTGGAAATGGAGATTTTACAGTATCCTTCCCCTGCCATGCCCATCAAGCCACACCATGCCACCAAGCCACAGCCACAGAACTGGTTGTAAAAAAAATTTTTTACACCACCACTGCATACTTATCATACATTTGATAAAGAGCCCATGGTAAGACAACACTAGGAGTATTGTAGTTGGCCCCTGTGATGATCATAGAAAATTGTAGCAATCTTCCTTCTCAATAAATAGTTAAACTGTGTTAAATTCTTTGAAAATTCTTAAATAAAATCCTGAGAGGCTGATGAGGCATATATGTATTGGCCAGCAAGCAGGTGTCTGTCTGCCTGCCTGCCTGTCAATTTTTCTGTATCTGGATATTAGACACAAAGAGCAAGCATTGGTGTTTCTTGCAAGTTCTATAAAATCACAAATTACAAATGTGCCCATGGTCATACCCTAGTGTTTTAACAGATCTGAAAACAGAACAGTCTCAATCTGGGGTATGTTTCACATAGGATCCAGAAGGGTTAACGATAAAGTTGACTATCTAGAAGTGCTGATTGACTTGGATCCAAATCTATTAATAGATGGAAACCCACAATGAAAAACTTTATTGACAAGAATACAGCTTGCCATTTAAATGGCTCCCCAATGAATTTTGGATCACCAATCATCTACGTTAGGAACAACAGCCTTCCTCAATCATTTGGATGGCTGTTCTCAGAATTTAAATTAAACTTCAATTTATCTAATTTGATAAATAAACAAAATACATTGGCAGTCTTTGACTAGAAGTGTATTCTGGCAATTGCAGTCTACCACATTTACAGGAAGCTGGATTGGGAACAACTGCTCTGTGGTACATCAGCTGCAATTATACTTGGATCTATTGCTTACAATTTAATGCATACAAAATTGAAAATATTCCCTGTGTATGACTATATGATACAGTTCTATTTTTGATATTTTTTCCTTTATTCCATCTATGCTAGATTTCTAATCCACCTGTTTATCTACTTCAGAATATTTTCTCAAACCTAATTAAATTCCAAAATCATTCTTGATGCACTGCTGTATGAATTATTCTCCAGAAGGCCACTGAGATCCCAAGATAAAATTGTTTACCTCTGGTTTTGAAAAGATGCTTTGAAGTAATGTAACACTCCCTAAATGTACACCTATCTATGTATAAAGGAATATGTTTTTATCGGACTTGGTAATAATTGCATGTAAGTTGAGGTATTGTAGGATGCTACATTCCAGTTTGATTAATACTAATGGTAAGTTCCAGTAAACACAGCAAAATCTAATTAATTTCAATATTAATAGTTACAGACCAGCCAGAGATTATATTCACTGAATGTTCAAGAAAAAAATGTTAGCTGCTGAGACAGCTCTTCTGAATAGAAGGCTATAATCTAATATCCAATTATCTTGGCCCAAGTTTCATGAAATTCAATAGGATTACTTATCTCTCTTCCAGCACAACTAAAAAAAATAACAAAAAGTAATTTTTCTTGCAAGTTGAACTCACTTTCTGGTGATTTTATGAACAATAATTTGCAAAGAGTATTAAATGTTGACCTTCATTAACAGAGGAATATGAAAAACTAGCAGTGGGCAGAATAAAATCTGGAGCTCTTGATAGTTTACATATGAAGAAGAAGAAGAAAGATAGCTGGATGTAAAAGCCCTGTCACACTGGCCAACGGATGCAAAACGTTTGTAAAAAGGACAAAGCGGACGAGAAAAATGTTCCATCCGTTGCTTATCCGCTCTCAAAAGGGGCAAAAATTTGCATAAACCAGAGCGGACAACACGGAAAGGAACGGACGGGAGAGAACGCTAGGGCGGATGGAAAGCGGATGCTCCATGGAAGCCTAGCGGATGGAAGCGGATGGAAGCAGATGGCACATCTGCAAGGCTTCCGGGAGCACAGCAAAGCGGATTCGGAATGGAAAGAGCGGATGCAGAGCGGACGCCGAGCGGATGAAGTGGATGCACAGCGGATGCCGAGCGGATGAAGCGGATGCAGAGCGGAAGCCTAGCAGATGCCTAGCAGAAGCCTAGCGGATGCTAGCGTTCACTGCGCGTGTGGGGAGGATGCATTGCGTCAGCCCCGCGGATATAAAGGGAAACAGCTCCAAAGCAGGTCACCATTCAGAGGAAAGATCTGCTCCAGACACAGCTTGCCAGCCAGCCAGCCAGCCAGGCAGCCAGCAACCCAACAACCATGGGGAAGAAGAGAAAGCCTCAGCCATCTGTGCCAGCCCTGGCAAGAGGGACAGGGCCACCCTCCCACCCCCTCGCCCTCACTCTGCTTCTGCTGGGGCTTCTGCAGCCCGGGCTCACTCTTCTGGGGCTGCGGCTTCTGCTGATGCTGCTTCTGGAGGTGGTGCTTCTGCTGATGCTGCTTTCTGGCGGTGGTGCTTCTGCTGGTGCTTACTCTGCTGGCGCTGCTCCTGCTCTTTCCCTCCTGCGGTCCTGCTGGTGCTCCTGGTCCTCCTGCTGTTGCTCTCTGGTCCTGCTGGTGCTCCTGTCCTGCTGGTGCTGTGTGCTGCTGCTGCTGCGGTGTGGAGGAACAGCCCCTACAACCTCGAAGCCCTTCTGATGAGGGCCCATATGGCCCTGCCAGAGGAGGAAGAGGCAGACGCAGAGACGGGAGAGGAGGCAATACAACATAGAAGGAGAACATGAGGATGAGAGTGCTGGAGTGGCTGAGGGAGAACGGGTATCTATGGCGGAAGGGACACAGGCTCTATCGAGACACCAAAAGGAAGCAGGCTGCTTGGAGAGAGAAGGCGGAGAGCCTGGCTACACTTCGGAGGTGCTCCTCGGCTGGTGGAAGCACATGCACACCTGGTACGGGAAGCTGCACCTCAAGAAATCTGGCCAGGCTGCGGTCAAGCTGACGGACAGAGAGACCTACGTGATGGCCAAGTGCAGCTTCTTGGAGGGTGAGATCCGCCACTGAGGAGCAGCCCCTCTCACAACCCTCTCTCTCAGGCAGCCTGCTGAGAGCCAGTCTCTCTTCTGGCAGAGAGTCAGCTCCTGTCTCCAGCAGGTATCTGTGGAGTGTGCCACGACATGACCCCCTAGCAGCTGTACTACCCATGGCGGAGGAGCGCGTGGAGGACCCCTGACACAGTGGGAGAAAGGAGACGGCACTTCCACCACAGCCCAACCCGCATCCACCCCCAGCTCCACCTCCACAGAAAGGCAGAGAGGCAAACCGGAGGGACAGACCACACTGTCCTGCTGGAGATAAGAGACACCATCAGGAGCAGCATAGATCTCCTCTCTCAGCTGGTACACACCGACGCCCCATCCTCCAACCGAAAGCCCTTCCTCACCTATGTCAACCAGGCCCTCATGAACATGGCGGAACCCCAGTACCAGGTGGTGAAGGACACGATCACCGATCTTCTTCACAACCCTCCCAGACCAAGAGAACCTGCTCCCACCCAGTCCAGGTCTGCTCCTCCACCCCAGGTGATGGCACTGCCCTTCCAAGGCTTCCACAGGCCCTCTCCTACAAAGGCTACGGCTACCAGGAGGTCCAGCAGCACAGGCAGCAGCCCTTCCCAGTCCAGGCACATGACATCGGATGCCACGGTGCCACTGATGCCACCGACACCAGTCCTCACCCAGGTGCAAACCAGACAGCCCCACTACACTGCTCCTTCCTCCACCCCACAGCCAAGTCTGGCCTCAGTACATCTGTCATCAGTATTGGGGCTGACACCCCACGTCATGGAGGAAGGGGCTCTCAAACATCACGGGCTGAGCCAGCCTGTCTGAGAGCTTCCTCCTCAACACACCATCCCCCTGTTTCCTCTCCACGGGGCGGCTCAGCACCACCATGGCGACTTCAGACCAGCACTCCAGCAGCAGCCACCTCCACAGCACCTGGATCCTTCACCCCTGAGACTGGGGCACACCTCCGAGTGACCAAGAAGAGTCCAGAGACTGGATGATGCTAACTCGTTGACTTTATTTTTGCTTTGACACTTGAATTGGGTCATTTTTCTTTACAGTTTGTTATTAACAAAGATTATCTTGCTTCACACACTTACTTCATTCATTTTATTAAATAATTGATATTGAAATGTTTTGGGGAAACTTTAGAATGGTTTAACCTTTGGCATGTCTTTTGGGATGGGCAGGGATACCTTTGATGGGGATAATAGCTGTGGGATGGCAGGGATACCTTTGGATGGGTAATAGCTGTGGATAGATAAACCTCCAGTGCAAGCATTAGTGGATTATATGGTCCACAACTCCCAGGTGCCACACCTATGGCCCTTTATTATCAATAATAATGAGGTAATCATACATCCAAACATATCAACATAACAACAACTCTTTATTAAATGCCGCCCTGTCATGTAGGCCCACCCAACATACATGGCCCAATCTCATCAGTGTGATGAGACAGCTCAAGGAAGCATCCATTAATTCATCTATCATCCTGTCTTGCCACTCCAGCTGGAGTGCACACCAGTGTCTCAGGAGGTTCGCGCTGCTTCTTCCCTTCATGAGAGGCCTCTGGTGGGCCTTGCACATCCTCAGTGTCTATCCGGTTTCGCCCTTGCCTCCATTCCCCAGGCTCCATGTCCCCATTGCCCTGTTGGAGGTCACGAGCCTGTTCTGCAACACTGGGTACGGCGTGCACATGAGATTGTGCAGGATGCAGCAAGCCTTCCACGATCCTCCTCACGGTCCTGTGGGCGATGCTGCAATGGTGGTGAGATGTACCTGGAACCTGTTGGCCAGGATGCCAAAGGCGTTCTCCACCACCCGCCTTGCCTGGACAGCCTTGTAGTTGAAGATCCTCTCTTCACGGGTGAGGCATCTGGAAGTTAGGGCTTCATGAGGTAGGTTCTGAGGGAGAAGGTGTCATCCCCACGATGAAGTAGGGCCACATTGCGTGTCGATTGGGCAGGGGGTCTGGATCTGGAAGCCCATGATGAGGTTGCATTTCCAGCCCCTCCTTTGAGGTCAACTGGCATTGTATACTGGGCATCTGAAGCTGACCCATTGGCTGAAGCATTGATGTACATATGAACTTGTAGCTCGGCAAATCGACCATGGCGAAGAGGCACGATGCTGAAGAAGCGATTGTAGTTGAAAAAGTGGAACCCTGACTGGCTGGAGCTTTGCAGGCATGTGCTTCCCATCTATGGCTCCAATGGTGTGTGAGAAGTTCCACCTCTGATACCACTGCTCTGCAACTTTCTTCCACCTTCTTCAGTGGAGGGCACTGGAGGAGCTCCTTAGGTATTCTTCGATGATGGCTGCACCACTTCTCTGACCACAATGCTGATGGTGTTGTGTGGCACCCTCCAGCCATACGCGCATACTCCTGTAGTAGGTGGTACCTGAGGCCAGGTGGCACAGAGTCAGTGCCACCTTTGAGCCCAGGGTCCAGGCGGGCTGAAGTTGGTGCTCTGCTTGGTCAACCTGGGTCTCAGCCACTCCACAACTTCAATCAAACATGGCTGGAGGCATCCTCATGAAGTTCTGGAATGCACGAGGGTTCTTCGTTCCTCAGCTCCACATCAGCCTGTTGGACAGTCCGTACTCTGCTTTTCTCCCGATCCATCTTCGGACTGAGAACACTTCTTGGCCGTCTTTTTTTCCCATAGAACAGTTGAAAGAGCCTGTAGATGCTTCGCACTGTTGAGAACGATGGTGGCTACCAAATGGACTGTGTTACAATCCATGTGGGCATCACTGGATCTGTGGAAGAGCAAGAGCAAGATGAAGCTGCAGAGGTCTGCACAGCAGGGCTGCTGGACTGAAAGTGATTCCAGGTGAGTTGCTCCCCCTTTTTATAGGCAATATAGTTTTTCACTATGTGTCCTTTTGCATCCTCTAGGCATCCTCTCAGACATCCTTGATATCCGAGATAGGCCCCTCCTGCGAACGTTTTTTCCGCGTTTTAAATGCTTTGTATGTGAGCTGCATCGCTTTCATCCTTTCTCCGTCCGTGCTACTGACGCTGCGCGTCCATTCCGGGTCTGTTTCACTTCCTCCCTTGTGTCCGCTTTCTGCTGGAGTGGATTTGAGTTGCGTGGATGCGCAGCGGATGCCTAGCAGATGTAGCGGACGCGTAACGGATGATGACGGATGCAGAACGGATGTTCCCCGTATGCGTAGCAGATGCAGAACGACGTTTGATTATACATTTCTGCTCAAAAAGTTTGTGCAGCTCAAAACTTTTTGAGCAGATGGAACCTCAGTCGACGGATGTTGGACGGATAGAGGGGATGAAAAACGGAGGCAGTGAGTACAGAATGGATGAATACATCTAACTAACTAACGGATGGCAAGTGTTTCTCTCCATTTTACATCCTCTTTCCATCCGTTGGTGCAGTGTGACATGGGCTTAACCTGAATCTGAATGTAACAATTTCTTTTAGCTGCCATGCCTAGCTCTCAGTCTTGATGTAAGTTTCTCTCCTGCATAAATGTAACCAGTACAAAGTGTATATGTGTGACTAAAGAAAATAGCAGAAAGTCATAAAGCAAGAGATTTAGTATGCTGTCACTTTTAAGTGTAACAATTTATGCAAGCAAAGAATTGGCCATAAGGATTTAATATCTTAAAAACTTGGAAGAATTCTATTGAGAAAGCAAACTTGGCAACTTGTAAATTAACATAATTCCAAAATTAATTTCAATATAGCTACAGCATAAATCATATTCATATGATAAAGTGGCATCTGATGGACAGCGTGTGCTTAAAAAAGATGAAAAACAACAGTGCAATATCTCTTCTGAAACAAAAATCACTGAACAATAGAACTAACTCAGAAACAAGAATCAAACTGTGTCTGGCTGGCATGCATTCAGAAACTTGGAAGTAAACCTAATTTTTCTCCCTGATATCAATAAATAAAAAATAAGTAACAGATTTGTATTTTTACAGTATCTATTTCATTTATAATAATTTATTTTTATTCTAGTAAATTTATTTGCCACCCATCTCAACTACAAAATGTCTCTGGGCAGCTTACAATATTAACAAGAATAAAACAATGCAAGAATATGAATAAAATAAGAATAAAATACAATAAAAATACAAATCTACTGAACATTTTAAAGAAATATTCCATCATTTTCCCAAAATTTTAATACAGAACTAACAGTACAATTAAGCCTTGATGATTCCTGATGAATCATCAAGAATTGTATTTTATATTAATACAAGTAACTCTTGATTCTACTTTATAATGACATAGAAAATCACTATCCTTCAATTCAGCCAGCATCTTTTGAGAAAGTCTGAAAATGTACCAAAATCTTAATTTCCAGAGCTGGAATTGAATAAGGCCTGCTTTCTTTCAAGGAACTTTAAGGTATGAAGATGGCGCAACTCAAACACTGTACTAGCTAGTATACACAGTTTTTAACACTGATGACATAAAATATTTTTCCAGGAAAAAAATTAACTTTCAGGCAATTTATGTTATCACATCATAAATTTTCTGACTGCAAGTTCATGTTGAAAAGAGAGAAAGTGTGTGTGTGTGTGTGTGTGTGCATCTTTGTCATTATGCTTCGGTAGTTGCGTTTATTTAACAATCATGTTTATATAGTCTGACTATGACAGCTAGTACATATAAGAGTTATCCATTCTTACTGGAGGCCAGGCTCACACATGAACGTTAACCATACAAAAATCAAGAATGTAGTGGCATCTTTGCATGCTAACAAATTTTACTAAAAGATACAACTCTCATGAGCTACAGCTCATTTCGTCAAATGCATAAAATAGCTAAGCTTAAGTAAGACAGTTGAGGGGAAAGTAGGGTGGTTACACAGATTGCAGTTTTCATGTGAGAAGTATCTGATCAATTAACAGCTGTAATGTGTTATAAATGTCTCAGCATGGCCCTCTGAGAATGCCATTTCTTACCCAATTTTGCTGGTAAAATTTTGTTACTCCAAAGCAGCACTTTTGAGATCAGTAATGGAGTATCCTGGGAGCTTAAAATGCTTTGCTATTACTCTGTCCTTGTTTCAAGTACTGATATTGAACTTATGACCATTAATTGCCTTGTACAAAGTTTGGCTTGTTAGTCCTGCATAAAATCCAGAGGGGCTGTACAGGCAGATGATCGAATGTGTCACATTAAAGGAAAACTATGCAAAAGGGCCTCTAGTCTTATGTATTTATGGACATGTAACCCAGTACCTGAGAAAGTGCCATGGCTTTGTATGGGTTGTTTGCTTATTAATAAAGCATTTGAGTGACTTGAGCTATGGAAGATTACTGTTGGCATTCATGTTTTATCTTTTACTAAATGGGAATTCATCTGTCTCTACTGATTCATCTATCCATCTCATTGGGTAAGAAGTTCGGTCTCCTGAATGCCTGGTTTAATTCCATCAGTTGAGCAACTCTGATAAGTGGGTCAAAACAAATATGGCTATAGTACAACAGAGTTCCCCAAAAGGAAATGGGGGTGGTTCTGTGAAAGCAGCATACAAGCGCACGCAGCTCCATTTGCACAAGTGGCAGGCACACGCGGCCACCACTCACGCAAATGGAGTATGCACACTCACTTTTGCTCACTGCTCATGCAAGTGGGGATGCATGTGCTGACCTACCATTTCCCAGCCCAGTTCCGAAGGGCTCAAGGCCTGGGAATGGGCCATGATCTGGGAATTGGGGACCCTTGTAGTAGAGAGCCTGACTATAGATGAAAGATTTGGTGGCATGTTCTAGGTGGAAGCTGAAAGCATGTTTATTATTCAGTAATTTATAACATAGAATCATAGAAAGTAGGTATTGGAAATAACTTCTGAGACTATCTAATCCACTGAAAACAAACCCTTTGGGCTCGACGTGTCAAAAATTTGGGAAATGCCTAACTTCACTCTTGTTTTGTTCGGAAAAACACGAGGTAGACCAGGTTCCAACAAATAAAAGTCTTTATTCAAAGGAGTCAGTAAACAAACGGAACGGTTTTGCCGAACTTTCGCGCCTTTTTATACAGGCTAGCCTGCCGCTTGTAACCAATGGCAGCTGTTTGAATTTGCCAAACTTTTTCCTTTAATTTGGATTGGTTCTAGTGAACCAATCCAATGCTTACTTCAGCTGACGCAAATCAGATTGCATGTTTTGGAGTAACCGCATTTCCATACAAACACGCCCCTCCTCCTTAGTTCATCCCTAACGTGGTTGATGTAATGTCGCGCAGGTAGGGGGCTTTTCCTGACTCGAGCTGGACTTGTGCAGTTCACTTTCGGCGGAGACTTCGACCGGTCAGATGGGGTTGCTGTGTCGTCCGTCCTTCTCCTCTGGAACCGTTTGAAGGGTGAATCAGCCATTCTGCCACCTGAGTTTTCTAGGCCGCAGTTTTGCCGCTCCTCCTGTTTCGCTCCGGCAGGTCGATGCTAGCTGGCTGTCCCCTTCCGATGGCTCTTCTCGTCGCCAGTCCTTCAAACAGTGAGTCTTTTATTTGTCTTTTTGTTTGTTACTTGGGTTTTGTTTGTATCGGTTTGCTTTATTTTGTTTTCGCATCCCCCCCCCCTTGGTTTGCAATCCGTTTTTTCCAATGTATGGGTTATGTCTTGTATTTGTTCTATGTTTCGGAACGGAGCTGGGTCTTATGTGCCGCTTCCATTCCCTGCCATCATCAATTGTTAACTGGTAGGTTATTTGGGGCCTGTTATTTGCGTGATTTGTCCCTGGTTAATCCAACAGGGTCCCTGGTGAAGTTTTTTCAGCGTGAAACCAGCTCGCCTATTTCAAATTTTCTAAATCCGTGTAGAGGATCGGGGGGGTTTTCTGGCGTAAAATTTGGGTGGCAACCTAATCAAGGTGTGATCTAATTCCTCCCCATGAGCAATTCTGCCTGAGGACTTGTTGGTCATGGTAGCTGGGCGTTATGTGCTGGAGAGTGAGCAATCGGTTTAATTTTTTCCTGTTGGGACATCTCCGGTGTCAATGTTTTCCTAATCCTTTTTGGTAACACGGAACGCATTCTCTCAGCCCTGCGTTTGCAGCCGGGTGATGGCCGGTGCGGTTTTAGGGCATGTCTTAATACCTAGGGAAGTTAGGTCTTGCTCGAATTGTAGGCTGGTTAGCTGTGGCCCATTATCTGATACGAGGACGTCTGGGTAGAGTCCATGGGTGGAAAAGGCTTGTCTAGTTGTTTTGATTAAGTTTCTGTTGTCGTTGAAGGCATCGATTTTACTTCTGCAATTCGAATAGGCATCACGACAATCAGGAATGTATGCCCTTGTAGGACCCGCGAAATCGAATGTGGATTCTTGACCAAGGGCCTCGCGGGGTTTCCCAGTCCTCTATGGGTGCTTTAGGCGGGGACGGTCCTAATTCCTGGCATTTGTTGCACGACGCTTACCCAATATTCTATGTCTTATCCTACCGGACCACCAAACATAACTTCTACGCAAGGCTTTTTCATTTTCACAATTCCGGGTGCCCTTCGTGTAACATCCTAAGTACCTGGGTTGTAGTTTGTTAAGCAAATGACTACCCGATCACCCCACAATAACACCCTTTTGAATCGAACGTTCAGTCTGTCTGGTCTGACCAGGTTTAAAGTTTTCAGTTTTTTTGGTTTTTGACGGCCAAGCCTTTACCTACCCAGCTGAGAAAACGCGGCAGTCAATGAGTCTTTGCGGTGGCTCTGGCGACATCATAAGCTGATATGGGTAGATCGGGCGGCAAGTCTCTATTTGTAATCGCTGCATCGTGGTGACGGGTCTTCTCGGTTTTTGGTAAGGGTGCTCTGCTCAAAGCGTCCCGCATGGAAATTTGTTTCCCTGGTCGAGTGTCAGAGTATACGGAATAGGCTGCTAGGAAACTGCTGAACCATCTAGTCATTCTTGGGACGAAAGGATATTTGTGTTGGCAGTGTTTCCGCCAAAAATTCCATTAGCAGTTTGTGGATCTGTTTAATTTGAAAAGTCGCCTGTAGAGGTACTCGTGGAAGCATTCACTCCAGGACAATTGCTAGAGCTTTCTGTCGAGGTGGCTGTAATTCCTCTCGGTTTTAGACCAAAAGTCTTGAGTAGTATGCGACGGGTGCCTTCTGCCATCAAGGCAGTTGGGTGGTCAGGATGGCACCTGCTCCAATGGCGAAGCGTCGAGGTTCACCCTCAAATGCAGTGTGTTGCTGAAATTGACCTGAGAACGTTTGGTTGATGTTAGCAATTTTTTAATTTTTTGAAAGGAATTCTTCTCTCTATAAACCTCAAGTCCAAATTGTTTCTTGTCCAATAGACGGTGCAATGGTTTCTGCTCTGTGCTTTATTCGGTAGGATACATTATAAAAATTTATCAGTCCAAGAAATGCTTGTAGTTCGGTTTTGTTTCCTTGGTTCTTGGTGCTTCATTGATAGCTTTAATTTTCTTGCCTGTAGGGTCGGTATCCCTCCTCCGTCTATTAATAGCCCAGGAATTCGACGCTATTCTTCACTAGGCAACAACTTTCTCTTTTCACCCTTGAGGCCCGATTCCTCTAAACTTAGTTTAGTACTTCTTTGAGTCCTTTTTTTCAAATTGGTTCATCTTTGGCTGAGAATCAGGACGTCGTCAAAGTATGGTAGACCTCAACTTGTATGCATTTAGGAGGGCGTTCCATGAGACTCTGGGAAAATGCCTGGCTTTACACATTACTCCAAATTGAAAGTTCGGTGGAATTTGAATGCGCTTATGGGTGACTATAGTCTGTGCTGTCCGCAGTTGGGCGAGTGAAGCCAATGCTGGACTACTGGCACCGGGTATGCGCTTGTTGGAAATGCGTGGTTCAGGGTCAGCCTTATAGTCACCAACACGTATTCTAACGGACCCGTCGGGCTTTGACAGGTGTGACTATAGGTGGTTTCCACTTGGCATGGTCCACCAGATTCTAACACTCCCTTGGGCTATTAATTTTCCTACTGTTCCCTATTGTTTTTGCCCTTTAAGTGTAAAAGGAACTCGCCTGACTTTTATTCTTCGTGGGGCTATTTGGGGTTTAGACTGAAAGAAATGGGATTCCCGATACTTTGCCAAGTGAGCCATCAACAACATCCTGGCATTCCCTGATGAGGTCTTCTTCCCAGCCGGTTGGCAGTCACTCGAGCGATCCCCGTCATCCGATGCTCCAATGTGCGAACGCATTCGATGCCCAGGAAGACTTGGTCTGTCTCGGTCGAGCTATGTCAGCGGTAGCACTTTGACGTGTTGTTTGTAGGTGGACTTACGGAAATTGTCGCCTGCGACTACGGGATTTGTTTCCCCTGGTAGTCTGAGAGTTGGTGCTGCTTCTGTAATTCTTTGGTTTTGATATCTGCGGACTCACTGTTTTATTGTTGTCCCATATACCATAAGAGAGAGGACCCCGAGTTCTACTTTCATCTTGCAGCTTCCCTTTGATTTCTCACATGACTTTAACTTTCTTCCGCGCTTTCGTCTGAACGCTTCCTATAGTGACAAGTCTGGGTGTGTATTGGCTTTCGCTTGTCTTGCTTGCCACTTTCTCTGCAGTTCATTTTTGGCTCGCTTCGTATTGGGGCATTTCTGTGTCTCCGTTGGGCTGTAGCTTTTCTTGTTTTCTCGTCAAGCTTTTCGATATGCCCTCGTTTCTTGCAGACCTGCAGATGGCATCGGAAATGCTGGGCATCGCTCGGGGATGGTTTCCTCCGCAGCCAGCACATTCCGCCAATATTTCTTCTTTCGCGCTCTTTTCTGTTTAGTGTATAGGCGGTGGAGCCTCGTCATCTTCTTTGCTAAGAGTCAAGGTGTTTTC